>CM040395.1:51320302-51397802 GCA_022702515.1 Ilyophis sp. 1 JC-2022 | reverse complement strand
GCTGTGTGAAAAAAGATTTGAAGCATTGCACATTGTATTAATTGCATCTGTCTTTACACTGTGGACCTTGATTTCTTGCACAGTCTATCTGAGTGGTTTTACGTTCTCATTGTGATGTCACTGGCATCTCTGTTCTGCACATAGACACTTAGGAATCTGAGCAGGTTCGTCTCTCCTTATGCAATGGCAGTCATTTGAGCCTAACCAGGAAGTGAATTCCCCTGGCGCTCATAGTCAATAATCTGGTATTTAAGTAAAATGGTGCATGTTAACCCAGGCCAGATTGTGGAACTGCCCACTATTGATCAGATACAAAAAAAAAAAAAGCTCAGAGATATTTCATTACGAAATAACACAGATGTTTAAGCGTCTTTTTGTCTGTGATGAGATCAGAGTTGGCATAGAGTAGCAAGAAACGTCTCTCCCAGAGGAGCCATCTAAGAGAATTACACAGTAGTGGCTTTCACTGGAAAAGGCTTTTGGAAGAGAGTTTTATTACCCTGCAGTCGAATCGAATTAGAATAGGCTGTCAGTCACAGAGTCACCGATAAACAACGTGACTGAAATAGCTCCAAAGTCATTTGTGAGCATCGACCGTTGTTGTTCTGTAGCATTTATAACCTCAAAAGAAAAGGAGGGAAAACACTGTTTAATTTTACCCATTAAATAGCAATCGCTATACAAACAGGATGTCTTTTTAAGTTTAAAAAGACTTACAGCCAATACCATTGTAATTTGACTTGACGGTAATCACATGAACTAGCTTGTTACAGTTTTGCTGAGTTATTTAAATGTGCAACTCAACCAAACGAGAAAGAAAAGAAGAATCAATCACATTACTCACATAGGTAAAGTTTTAATTTCAACATGATGAATTAATCATCATTCAACCAAGAAGCAAACTTTTTAAATGTCGGATAGGGCTACCATCATCTGTCCTTATTTTCTCTTGAGATTGGAAATAAACTAGTAGAGTGTGGAAGAGGACCTTCAGCCTGTGAATTAATTATAATATTAATGTTATCACATGATGAGGATACAATCAAACGTTCTCAAAATAACATCAGTTAGAATGAAATGCAGTAAAAAAAAAACAAGATGAGAAAATCATACATGTGCCATTACTTATAATAACATGTATATCAATGTTCCTATTAGCCCAGTGACAGTCTAGCGTTTGATTGATGTGTGTTTTTATGCGCCAAACACAATGGGATCATATAGACCATGTGGCAGTGGCATTTGCCAAGTCGACTGCGGTTGTCCCAACCAGTTTCAAGTCATTAGCGTCAAGATCTTCGTGTGTGAATGATGACTGAAATGGAATCTGAAACATAAAGAGAGGCTTGGGAATTGCAGTCCTGGTGGGCAGTCTGCCTGGATGGACAGAGAGGTGAGGGGCTGAGGTGATATTTCAAGGGCCGGGGCTGGTCAGATGGTCACATCGCGGAAGAGGCACGCCAGCACACAGGGACTCCCATTAACAGTGACTTGAGGACTGCAGTCTGGGGTTATTACCTGGGGGCTGTTGGTGTAAGGGTGAGGTGAGGTAAAGATCACATGGTAAAATGTGAAAAGAGAAAAAGGTGTATGTGAGAGGCACTTTTAGGTGAGTTGAAGCCATTCAGGGCAAATCCAGGTTGGTATTGGCCTACCATACTGCTGGTTTTGCCTTCTCTCTGTACAAAGAATGTAAACCAATGTAACTTTTTTCAACACAATCTCATTTTGGGAGCTACATGGACAATAACAAAATTATAAGGTTGAATAAAAAAAAACAGTAACCCTTGTAAACCAACAAATTAAAAATTGATTGGACGAGGAAGACCTGAATAAGAAATTGCTGTCTTATGGTGTGGGTAATGTGTGTGTGCATGCATGCATTTTTGTGTGTGTGTGCGCGCATGTGTTTGTGTGCGTGTGTGTATGTGTGTCTGCGTGTGCGTGCTTGTGTGTGTGTGTGTGTGTGTGTGTGTGCATGTGTGTGTATGTGTGTGTATGTGTGTGTGCGTGTGTGTGTGTGTGTATGTGTGTGTATGTGTGTGTGTGTGCGTGTGCATGTGTGTGTATGTGTGTGTGTGTATGTGTATGTGTATGTGTACGTGTGTGTGTGTGTATGTGTGTGCCTGCGTGTGTGTTTGTGTGTGTGTGTGTGCCCGCGTGTGTGTGTGTGTATGTGTATGTGTATGTGTGTGTATGTGTGCGTGCGTGTGCATGTGCATGTGTGTATGTGTGTGTGTGCGTGTGTGTGAATGTGTGTGTGTGTGTAGGTGTCTGTGTGAAGTGTGATGGCTGATGGCTGATAGGTGGGGGGGCTCATGGGGTCTCTGGGGTCCGGGACAGTCAGATGGCCAGATTGCAGGAGTCAGGCCGAACCCGGATGGGACAGGCATGCCTGCCACAGCTGTCATCGCCCGGGAAGGCCGTCCCAGTTCCTGACACTGAGGGTGACATATGTGCAAAAGAGGAGGGAGGCAGGGTGCTCCCTCTGCCCATTACTCCTTTACATTATTGATTATGATCTGACACAAGAGCATCACCAGATGCCGCACAGCCGGCTTCTGTTTCCTCTGCCTGGTTAAAGCTGGCACTCACACGCACACATTCTTTTTAAAGCTGATGGCTACATTGATTCGGCCATTGAAATCCATTACACCCTCTACTTGGTAACTAAAGAGGGTGGTACTGGGTAACTGTTTCTCCTGAGGATGGGGCCACAGGGGCATTAACAAGAGTGGATTCACTTTATAATATGTCATTACAATTCAAAGATATGGCATTACATAACACACTTTCTTCACTGCATTGTAAAAGCACATTCCTGCTTCTTATTGGAAACAGGCATGAATTAGAATGGGATCTAAATGCATATTTTGATATTTATCAAATTATGGTATCTTCTATATGCACTCATAAATAAAAGTACAGTGGCGATAATTTTACAATATTGTTTTATTTAGGAACCTTTTACAAGCAAAATAGGTGCTAATTAATTATGTATTGCTGGCTAGGGGTACAATTTGATGTATAGGGTACCACCCAGTGACAAGTGTTTCTACGTTTTTGGGCGCTATTTATGACATTTTTTCTGTATGCATATGCATATAAAAGGAAAACAGTAATATTAATAAAAGTGACTCTTATAACCCAGTGTTCACTTACGATTCAAAATAAGTCTTTTTAGTTTCCAGCCAGTGTGACCCAGAGAGCTGGCGGACTGAGTTTGCCGTTTTCTGGTCTCACACGAGACTGCACATTAAGGAGTTATTCAGTCTAACTTCTAAAATACTTATTAACATATTTTAAATAGCAACTTATTTTTTTAAGTCATTTCCAGGTTTTCTGGACATGTCATAATTAAATGCATCACATTTAAATTTGTCATTCAAATCAGAAAATGTTAATCTTAGAATTAACTACTACAATATTAATAATTATCATTTAGAATAATTGTGAAATATTAAAAAATTGAAGAATACTTATGTCCAAAATAAGTCCAGAAAAAAATTGACAGCAGTTTTATTATTATTATTATTATTATTATTATTAGTCTGTGATATATATATATATATATCTGTGAAACTACACAAAGTTAAAGAAGCAAAGGCTTTTGATTGTGCTATTGTGCCACACGCATAAATGCTTTATTTCCAGCTTCATACTTTCTCATCTGTTCACAACCCCTCAAATGACCAGCAGATGGCAGTTGTTCAATTCTGAAAACTGACACTTATATGAAACGTATCACCGCTTTTGTATCCAGAAACAGCCACCACAGCAGTTGAGGGCTTCTAAAATGTAGTCTGTAATAAAACGAATAAATAATATATAAACAAAATAAAATATAGAAAACAATTGAAATTCAGATTTATGTATGAATTACATTACTCAAACCATTACAATTTATCCCCACCATTACAATTATTCACCACAACTAAAATAATAATAATAATAATAATAATAATAATAATGATCAACATCATCATCATTACCCTCATCATAACACCTCATAATCTATGTAATTAACATTATTTTCAACCACAAATCCCTTGAACTATATTCAGAGCAAACACAAACTAATTATTTGCACACATCAATGAGTTTTCTGCTATTATATAAACATTCACAATCAATTGAATGTAATTTGTTTGTCAGTCTCAAAGGTATACATATTGATTTTAAGGTAATATTGATTATCAATGAAAATATTATTTGCTGATCAATGACAATCCCCAACATATATGGATTTATTATAATTTAAAAGTCAATGTAATTCTATTTCCAGTTAAAGTCAGTTTAATGTCCAGTTAATACTGACTTTTCATACAAATAAATAAGTAAGTTGTGAATAGCTGAATGTACAGTATGTCACAATTACAATCAGTCCATTAAAATATGAATTTCCGGGAATAAACCATCAGTATGTTTTAGTCATAAGTAAACTGCATGATCACATTCTGTTCCACACAGTACACTATGCACTATGAGGAGACGGCTCAATAGCCACATTGTCATTTGCAATCTGGATATTTAAGAACAAGCATACTGTCTCTAAATGGAAGTGGAAACATGCGGTAATGTGAAGTTCAGCCTCTGTGAACACCAATGCTATCTGGCTGCCCTACAGCCAGGCACAGAACATCAAAAGCCACATTAGCATTGCGCCTGTAGCATTGTGTGCGATTACACTGAAACCTGGGTTCTAATTAACATTGTCTAATACAAGTTACATCGTCAGGGGCAACATAGCCCTGGCTTTTCTTTCGCTGAATGTAAAGTCATCTTGTAAAAATGCAAGCAATTAACATTATGTAATATGTACGTAACCTCTAGCAAGTACAACTGCAAACAGAAAAAGGTTAAGACCATATTCTTTGATTTTGTGATACAGCATAGGGCACACTTTGTTATTTTTTTGTTACCCGTGGCCCTTTTACAAATTATATTTGATAGTGAAGATGAAGAGAAAGGCTTTCCGGATATTTCTATTTAATCAAGCACTTTACACGTTCATAATGTTAAGGTCTTAACATTACATTGCCGATGCCATGTGCTTTTAATCAGAAGCAAACCTACAGTGTACATTGAGCTCACCTATTTATTTTCAAAAACTGAATTGGTAATGAATCAAAAACTTATTTTCAAGGCTGGAAATAACGTTGAGCTAACATGACAAAAACATTCAGCGTATTATGTGTTGGGAATGCATTCCCAGTTCACTGTACTATGTAAGTGGTTATGGGGTAGGAGCCACTCTATAAAGTAAAAGGGGTTAAAACGTTTTTCAGTCAATAAAGTCCCCTCTGGAGATAAGAGTGAATATGGCAGAATAATGCACGGCTTTTGAGGGCTTAATGTGCTGGAAAGGATAAGAGGCGGGTTACGGCTCAGATCCCTGGGATCCTGACATCCGTACAGTGAAGAGACGACTCTCCCAATATCTCTCTGTGAAGTCGCCCCGGAAAGCAACCCAGTCAGATGGAAATGACTTAGTTTAAGTGCTGATGAAACGCTGCCTTGTTTCTAGCAAAACAAGGTCAGTAATAAATCTTGACATTTTTGGGGGATGACTAATTAAGATCTGAACAAATCAGCAGTTTGAATAATTTGAATGGATCGGTTCAAATATAGCCAGCAAACACAGTCACATTTTCTGTAAGCACCTGGGTCAAATGAGACAAGGTGCAATACAACTATGAACTTAAATCAAACAAAAGGATGTTTTTTTTTTAATGTCTCTGTTGCTTTCCCTTTCAGAAAACGTTCTTCTGGTCATTATTGGGTGTTGTTGCCTATGCCCAGGCTAAGCCAATCACAACCAGCTTAGACATCCAAATACTTATGGAGCAGTTATAAATGTTCAATAAAGCATTAGTAAAATAAAAAAGGGGGGAAAGTACCTGAAACCAGAACTCCTCTATCGCACCAGCTTCTGGTTTTCGACATGTACTGGTATTTATGAGTCCTCACTGTGTGAAGTAGTAGTACCATTGGTCCAGATTCTATAAGGCCCAGTTCTAAACTCAATGTGCTGGTTTCCCAGACATGGATTAAGCCTAGTCCTAGACTAAAAACTTTTTTCAATGAAGATCTTCATTGAATTTTTATCTTAGTCTAGGACTAGGCCTAATCCATGTCTGTGAAACCGGTCCAATAAGTTGGTTATTTTTCAACTTGGTTACAAAAATCCTCTTCTCCTTTCTGCTCTGGCTCCAGCTCTACCGGCTACTAATCTGTCAGATAATCACTGGTGCGTACACAAGCTCCCAAAAATAGCGGCTTCCAAACATTACAGGAGTATGAGAATTACATTTATTTCAATGGTTTTCTGCAGCTTTTTGATCATTTTGCGCAAGAGGAAATAATTTGACGCCCACTGAGGTCTCTGCAGCAAGTTTTTTTATTTGTTTTAATCCTCGATTTATGGCATAGATAAAGGAGCCTTCATCTATGCTATGCTATATCTATACTTTGCTAAATTTGATAGCAATTTTTTTTTGTCTCAGCCCCGTGTACTGGCTTGTTGTTTGTTGTGAGCTGAACTATCCAATCCAAAAAATTACAGCATTCATGTTAGCTACAAAACTATACCATTTTGTAAATGAAATTACATTTTGTATAAGAATAAAAATTATATTAATGTACTCTATAGGGTCTTTCTTAGCAAAACAAAAAAATTATTTCTCAGAGTGCTGTTCACAGTTTTAAGTTCCGTGTTTTCTGTCTAAATATCATCAAAAACTACGTAGAACTTAAAATTTATTTTCCTCGGAAACATGAAAAATAGACACGCGGAATGGCGAGGCGTGTGACTTCCAATACATGGGCTTTCATGTGATAAATTGAATTTCTCGTGAGTGCATTTTTTCCGAGGGGGGCGGGGGGAGATTCTAGCGTAGTCGGCGTTGTCGTCTTGGGACCCCTGTCCTTTTTTCTCCGAGAGCGGTTTCAGAAAATCTCAACAGACCTTTTGATACAATTACCGCGGCTTCCCTCTCCATCTACAGCACTCCTGGCCGAGCCTCTCCGAGCCTGTGGGAATAGTACCAATCACCTAGCGGGGGCATTTGGCCAGCCAGGCATTAAATGCGTGCCTCTTCCCACACCCTCCGTCGCATTGGCCGTACCGGGGGGACCTGTGTTGTGCCTTTTTCACGCGCATACCTCCCCAGTCAAGGGATCCTTTAGCCCTGCAAAAAAAGTGCTGCAAAAAGCAGCCTAGGGCCCAGTCCGCAGTGGCTTCCCACTTAGACAGAGCACCTGCCCAGCCCGGTGCTTTCGGTCAGGATCTGGTAAATACGAAGGCCATAAGGGAGTGTGTTTGCACTTCAGAGCTCTCCACCTGGGAGTCTCTTTCGGGATGGGAAAGCAACGAAAGGTGGAAACCGCGAAGAGTTGAACTTTCGTCTACTTTTTCCTGTCCATTTCTCCTTTAAAATAAGTTATTTCTCAGAAAGTTTTATTTATTTTTTGTCTGTATCACCAAGATGCACTTGACATTGACCTACAAAATATTATGAATAAATTTTCTATATGTTTTAATAAAAAATAAAAAAACAATAGGGTATTACTAAGTAGCAATGTCCATTTTGTCGCATTTTATTCTAGTATATTTTGTAAATACAAAAACATGAAAAGACTGAATATGCCAGTAGTTCTCAAACCTGGTCCTGGATGGCCACAAGGTTTGCCGGTTGTCTTCTCAGCACTTTATCAGCCAGAGCAGCTTAATCTGTTTCCTTGGTTCTAAATTGGTTGAGGAGTTATTTGTGCATCCTTAACGGTATTTATGTCGATCAGTAAATCAAAGCCTTACCAGTGGCACTTGAAAATGAATGATTTCAGCTCGTAGTTTGTGTAAACGTTGAAAATATTTGTAACTGTGTTAAATATACTTTTTGCCTTACATGTGTGATGTGAGTGCCAAGTAAACCATTGAATCAATACATTTTAAACAATCAGGTAAGGAAGCCATCAGGTGAACATCATGGTGTCAAACCAGGTGAGTGAGACAGATCCCCCCCACAGGCTTCCAGTGCCTTCCAGCAGATGGGCCCACAGTGGTACTTCAGAAACAATACACCCACCCAAACACTGAAGCACACGACCGACCGACCCCGCGACCACCCCCCCCCCCCCCCCCCGGAGCACCACAGCGCGGTAAATTCATGATCACGCAGCAGTCTTTAAGTCACAGAGAATCGTGCACTGTAATGGCCTTGAATCCTTTGTTCCGAAATGCCCATTTGCCATAAAATCACATTACCCATCTTCTCATTTTCAACCCTGTGTGTGTGTGTGTGTTTTTTTTTTTACCCTTTAAAAGGGCAAGAACACTAAAAAGTCATTATTTTTTTCTCTCTGCTTCAATATTCTACCATGTACTTATGTATTAATATATATGCAGGGCTAGGCAGAGAGTGCGTTAGGCCATGATTACCTCTCTGATGTAGCCCCGGCACTTACAATCATTTATTCATAATGCATGGACGGAACACAAATGCACCTTATTGTCTCCTTCCTGCATCTTATTTTACCCCGTAAAACTGCAAATGGGGCTCTCTCTAATGAAAGAGCCTTGTCGATATCGCGGCGATACGAACGCTCGGCGTGGAGGGAGGCCGTCCGCGGAAGGCAATCACCAGTTCCTTCAATCACATGGAAGGGAAACAAGGATCTCTCCGAACGCCTCGTACCTGAGAGTATCAAAACTATACAATTTTAATACCTGCTTAACATGCAGATGCTCTCCGCGCCGCTCGGCTTCGCCACCCCGACATTAAAAAGCAGGCGGGTTGAACCGGACCCTCCCTGGCAGCTGTGAGCACGACATGCCTTCTTTTTTTCCGCAGAGACGGTTCCCTTTCTACTTTTGAGAAAGGCTGCGTCGGAAAGGGCAGAGAGGGGTCTTCAGTGTACCATCAAATCGTTTTTGTGTTCTGCTTCGTTCATGAGGATGACCCACTTATAGAAAGAGAGATGTTAATGTAGTTATTGTTTAAAAAGAAAATGCTACTTTTGAAAAACACATGACGCCATGGAAAGTTACAACTGCATTGTGACCCCACATATCCACATGGCTATGCCTATACATACTAAACAGGGTATATGACTTGGTATCCTGTACTTCATTGGAGTGCAAATAAAAAATGTTCATGTGCATATCACCATCTTATTCAAATATCACCTATTATTCATCTGTTTGGTACTGTAGGTGCACTTGGTAGATGTAGCAGAACAGTAAAGTTATACAATGTTACATTTTCAGTGTAAAATCGAATCTGATAGAGTACCTTTGACTGGAACAGAGTACATATTGAATTGAAACGCTTTAAGAGGTGATTTAACTGCAATAATGTTGCTGTGTGCTCTCTTGTCTCCGGATGTCAAGCCTTCAGTTCTAAACAATACCACTGTTCCTTTATCTCTGTTTACCTCTGCCTGTCCCTCACTCTCTTCTACCTCTGGTTATCTGTCTATCTATCTCTTCTGCCGCCTTTCTGTGCCCACTCTCTACTCTTTCTTTCAACACTGAACTGCCCAGAGTGTTCAGCATGACAGAGCCAAAAATGTACAAAAAACAAGATAAAAATAGTATTTTTATGTACAATAGTTTTTTTCTACAGAAGGTCCATGGGTATATCTACTGTCACAGGAGGACAATTTCACGTTAGAAAACTAAAACAGTGTTACTAAAGTGTCACTGACATCTCCATGCCCTTCAATAATGCACAGTGAATTTCTATTCTTTGGAGTATTGAAAAATAAACAGATCTAAAGGTGACCAAGCAACGCATCTTCTAAATATTTCCCTAATAGGATATAACCGAACGGCCTGTTATTTCTGCTTCATGTTTTTTAATTTCATACAAACTTTTATAAGTTGAAAAGCTTTTGTAAGCAATTCTCCCTGTGCTTCAAAGAATGGTGCAGCAATTATCCTTTCAAATAAAATTACTTAGTATGAGTTTATTTACTGAACCAAAGGCAGGTTTCTTCACACGTGTGGATGTCAGTCATGACTGATTACACTATGCCAGCCTTCAACTGACCCTAAATATCATGGTAACAGTAATATAATAAAGCAGTTGTCTTTGTATGAACTGCAAGTTGATTTTAGATATATCTGTCAAGCTAATTACATAATCTCATAAATATAAAGATAATAAAAATGGGATTCTAACCAATACCCAAACAGAGCTAAGATCCACGTTGGTTTCTTTTCATCTGCTATTGATATGGCCACCAGCTTTTCCTCTTGTTTTCTTGCATGGTACTTCAGTCCTCCGCCAGCTAGAAGTCGATAGCCTCTTTGTCAAGCCACTTCTCAAACAATTATCCCCTTTGTACCATCTAAATCAATAAGGCTCACAGGCTGTGTCCGAATCAGAGATCTGTCTACTGCGTCCTGTGTACTGTGTACTGACATACTGTATACTGCTTATTGCATATTGTTTAGTGACATGCAATATGCGAAGAATATCTGCCATACTATTATCATCGAAAACTGGGAAATAGGTACATCATCCGGGAATATTAAGAACACTCAATTGTCAGAATTGTCGCATACTTAACAGCTTTTTAAAAAAGTATACTCAACTGGAATACTCAATAATGCACTGATTCAGACACGGCCTAAGTTGTGGAAGTAATTGCCACTAATTAAGCACAGAAGATGATTGATTAAAAAGATTTTTAAAAGTGACACTCACGTGTTAAATTAAGTTTGATTACTTACTACTATGGATATTCTGCAGTATTTAAAAATGTTGTACAGGGGCATGTTAAGTGGGAAATGGCCATATTAAAAATGAGAGCAGTTATATAACAAACACAAAACTTGCACAAAAAAGTAAAATGAAAATAAATTGTATTAGAAATAAGAAAATAGTTTACAGCTGAGGTGTATTATAACAAAGAAAGATACATAAAATAAAAGTGGTGAATGTCAAATACAGAGTTAAATTTAAAACTCTCCTCTTCTTCTGTGATGTTTCTGAGGATGTGTCTGAATCATAGCGCTATCTACTGTGTCCTGTCTTCTGTATACAGTCTACTGACAGATGTGTGCTGTTTAATGTGTACTGTTTAGTATGTGACATGCAGTATGCAAAAAAATAATCTCCATACTATTTTCCAACCGTACTGTGGAAGTGTCGTAAGACATCCCACCCTTGCGTGGCCATATCACGCGCTGTTTTTTAAAACTAAGCTGCGCGTCATATTTATGCAACCAAAATGTTTGCTTACTTCTTGAAAAATATGCTTCCGAATATACTCAGCAAAACCGTGGAAGTAAGTATATCATACGGGGGTTTTAAGCATACTACATTCAGATAAAATTTTCCCTACTTAGCTACTTTCTCATCCTATCTACTCTACAAGCCCATTCAACAGTATGTGCTGATAGGGAATTGATTCAGACACAGCCTTGGTTTTAAAATATCTGTCTATGGTTATTTTTTTTGGATAATGTATTGTTAAACTGTAAACTGTGTAAGCTCGGTCGCTCAAAAACATGCTTTTAAACATCCATGTTCACTTTCCTTCTTCTGCCCATATTAGATCAACTAATTGTTTTAAGAACATTTCAATTAGAAAGTCAATTGTATGATTAGTTGCTTGATTGTGCCGTTGGAGTGCCTATGGAGAACCCTGGAGGATAACCATTGGAATACAGTTTAAATCCCTGCAGGTCACATGGTAATATAAGATATAGGATAACCATGTGAGCATAATTACATTGCATTACTTAACATTACAATTGTCCCCAACAATCAGGACCCTTTGCACAAACTATTTTCCTTGCAATAATTTGCTTGTTATTTTATAAAAGTTGAAGGAAAATATTTACCATTGCGTTCAACTGGTCTGGTGTCTCCTTAGGCAGATTAGATGCATTTAACCCCATAGAAAAGAGAAATGGCCATATAGAGAAGTAGGTTTGCACTAAAAAAAGGAGGAAACAAAACATGTCATCATGACACACTGATGAAGGCCTAGTTGCCGAAACATTTGTGTTTTTGCTCCTCTGTGCTTTAATAATTAAAATCAATACAAATAACTCTTTGAGGCTTGTTATTTTATAAGAAAACTATTACGAATACATGTACTATGATATGTAATGCTAAATCACTCTCTCTTCATCAAGACAACATTTAAAGAAGTTAACTGAATCATTTAAAAGGTTGATCACATTCCAGTCTTAAAGTGCAGTAGCCTATACAGTCAATTTTTTTGATGTCAGAGCAATTAAGTGCCCCGATTTGAGTATTCTAGGTGTTGATTGAACTGGATTAGAAAACCAATCCAATTAATTCAGAAACAAATGTATAATATTTCTTGTGAAGGCTACAGTCACATTGTTGTTTTAATTGTGATATATGTAAATCCAGAACATCGTTTCTAAGTACTGTGACCCATTCCAGACCACATTGGTCCCGCTTTCACTACCACAGACATGACATTGCATAATTATGTTTATGCGTATCATATTGAAAACAGCAATAGCCTAAGATTCTCATTAACCAAAATATTCAATTAACTTTAAAAGTTTTTTTTTTAAAAACCCACACAGGCATCTGGACAAAAACTAAAAAAAACTTCTCTTGAGTGCCACTTTTTGTGTGGATTGCATCGACAAATATTTTATGTTCAGAACTATTACCTTGTCCACTACTTGTTACATGTAAACTAACTTTATGCAGGGACAAACACATCAACTTGTCAATTAAAAGAATTATGCATTGGGCAATATTTTTGCCGTTGGTCTCTCGACGAGCGCCCTCATCAATCACCCCCAATCGTGTCAAATTGGGCAACCTCGTCTCGTGCGGGCAGTCTTCCAGCTGAGAGGAGAGGGAATACATCATCATTAATTTGCGAGTGACCCTGGGGCTGTTCACACGTCTGAGCCAGAATTCTCCATGCAGCTCAGCTTGACAAAGACACCTATCATCAACCAGACGAACTCGTGCTAGCTCCTTACATATATTACAGACTCGAATGACTTCCAATGACATCTGACGTTCAAGCTTTAATTACTTCCATACCTGTTAATACCTCTAGCTTTCGTTTGATGATCATTTAACTAAATAAATTCTTGCATGACTGTATTCTTGTCTCTGTATGCTACTACTGCGTTGATCCCAACAATGTATGACTAGTTTGTGTTTGTAAAAAGCCAAGAAAAGAAACTATTAATGGTCGAATTTAAAATGCAACATACTCTCCGTCCCACAATGACTCAAAATGCAATATGTCTGCAAAAGTTTTACCTCGATGCATTTTAACCCGTGGGTCTCTGTCTATAAGCTTGGTGGTTACAGTAAGTACAGTAGCGAAATAACTCTTTGCAATAATTGCCTTGTTCCCCTAAAGTAGTTCCCTTGTTCAATTTCATGGAGATTTCGAGATGATGCGGTAAGAACAGACTCAATTACAGTCTGGTCATTTTAAGTGAGTGTCACTTGCGCCAACATATTTTTATTTTTAATGGGAATCCATGCTCATAGGTTAAACTGTGTTTTTTTTAATGTAAAAATGTGCCAGCTATTTTGAAAATTACAGTGAATCATATGAGAAAATATATTGGAAACTATAAAAAATGTGTAGGCTGCATATCAAAGATTAACCGATACTTTTTTTTCTCTTTTTTTGAAAATCGCTGGGGAAGCAATTTCTGGAATTAAACATGGGACTCTGCTTCGTCCTATAAGGATCTAGGAGTCTGTTCTTACCAATCAATTGGCAGCCTACAGTAAAACACAGGGAGGTGGCAGCAGTGTGGAGACCTGCGGTCTTGCATTATTTCTAGATATTGGGATCTCTCTACAATGTCATATCCACAGCTGGGATATCATTACTCGTCTGCACCCCAGGTAAGCCCCGCTTTATTGATTGTCAAACGCAGCGTCAAATTAATTTCAGCAATGTGCATCATTGTCCGCGCGGGTCTTTAAAAGCCAAACATAACACTGCAACTATGACCGTGAAGTATATTTATTCAATATATCACCGTAATGCTGGAAATGAGGTTACCTGAGTTCACTGAGGAATAGCTGAGCCAAAAGCTGCAGATTCCGACTTTGTAACTTGCGGTTGGCTTTCAATATGTTCTTAATTAAGAACGTCTTTCAACCGTCTGTGCGCATGATAGTCACATAGTTTCGCTCAGACATGCGAGTCGTTGCAGAGAAAACAAAGCTGTGCTTAATTGCTTATGAGAGTGGATTTTCCATGCATTGCAATTATCGATAATCTCAGATTTATTGAATTGTTTTATGTCTCACAGCTTATAAGTAACATGTGCATTTAAATTCAGTTTACGAATCCAATAATATGTTAAAGATCGGTTGTTATTTCTGTCCTCATCAGTTCCTAATGGCCACCAATTCTTTGACGACTTGCTGCGAATCAAGTGGCAGAACTCTTGCGGAGACCGGGGTGGCCGCCTCTTCTCAAACGCCAGTTTATTGTCCTGTTTACGAGAGTCGCCTTTTGGCCACCGCCAGGCACGAGCTGAACCCTGCAGCCACTATGGGTGTTTATGGGAATCCGTATACCAGCAGCCAGTGCTATGGGAACTATGTTACTTATGGCGCTGATGCATCCGCTTTTTATTCCCTGGTAAGCATCCCCTGATGGTCTCAGTGATAATCTTTAAACGGCTATCTTATTTAGACCTCTCCCACTTTCCACCCCACCCAAAAATACAATTAGCCTATGCAATGAAACGCGCTATTTCAATGGCTGTGGTTAGTTTTTTTTTCAGTTTTTTTTTTCAGCATGAGTGATAGCTGCATGTATTGTGATTTGACCTTGATGCCAAGCGTGTTAGATTTTTGTTTGTGTAAATTGGCTATTAATTGTGGTCGGGTCAGGTGGCAAACGACATATTCACGCACACGTTTTAAATTAAACTAAACTATTAAACTATAGGCTATGAATGACATTCGAATGTTCAAGGTAATTTTAATGAACGAGTCAAAATCAATATGCGGAAACTTGGCCATAATTCTGACGTAGCCTTCTTTTTTGACCAATCGTTTTTGGTTATGTTTATGTGGCAATTTTTTAAAAGTCCAACTAGCAACAATTAGCACACACATACCATTAACAAAACATTTTGAAACCTGAACAATAAAACAGTAAAATCGAATTTACCGCTGTAAGTTTAGGCTATGTGTCGTGTGCTATTCTAAAATTATTTAATGGCTACCAACTTTTATCACTCTGCAGTGATAAGACGCTTTTAGATCTTGGGTCCATTTCAGGGAAGCAGTGGTTGGCCTAAACAGCTTTTTTGTTTGTAAACTAATAAAGAACCGAAAACACTTAAGAAGTACCACAGCTGGCCTACTGTTATTTATTAGACACCTATTTATTAGATAAATCAACGAATTCATCAGTAGGCTATCCCCTAAATGTGAAATGCTACATAATTACTGGGTTATTTATCAGCCAACAACCAATAAAAACTTAGGCAGCGATGTTTAATTGTTTTTTTTTTAAATATTTTTTTGATGGTTGTATCAATGAAAATTATTACAACAGTCAAATGTCTATCAAAAAATGATATGGCCTCACACACTTTATGGATCTTTTGCAGAGTACATTTGACTCCAAAGATGGAACAGCATCTGCGCATGCGGGGATCACTCAAGCTGCTGCGTACTATCCTTATGACGCTACTTTGGGGCAGTATCAATATGACAGGTATGAATTAATAGAAAATTTGCATCATACAGCTACGGTGTGCATTTGTTCAACTAAGAACAAGTTGTACAGGAATAAGCTGGCTATCGTTTAAATTATTTTAACATATTAAACATCCCTGAACTTGTATTGACAAAGGGCATGCGAATGTGTACAGTAGCCCTGTTAAACACTATAACAATTGACATGTACACTGCTAAAATAGCTGTAGGCAATGTTGTACATTACTGTGGTTTGACACAATAGAACAGGGTAGCTATATGTGTTTTTATAAGAATGTACAGAGCACTTTTATAAAAATGTTTGCACAATTTAGTTATATACAGTTGCTGTATTATCCTCTGAACAGTAGAGACCATTTACACGGTGAGAATGTTTTTTTTTTGTGCATGTATGAAGTTGTTCTTAATGGATGTATACGTTGTTTTTCTGTTACCTGAAGTTACCTGAAGTTGCAATCGTTGTCTGTGTTGTGCACCCCCGCCAAAACATGCTATTCTTTGTTGTCCCCCTCTAAATCTGAATGGTGTAACTGTCCTGGCCTTCTATAATATTTTTTTTTTTTTCACCAAATTGAGAATCATGATAATCATGAACAAATTTCCCTGGATTTAAGGGAAATGTTTAATTATGCAGAAGTCATTGCAATATATATTATAAAAATATGAATTAGTGCTATTAGGCTGCTCAAGTGAATTACATTATGATACACAGTAATGTAATATAGGTACTAGTAATGCATTTGCGATTTACAATACTATACTGTCGGAGTCAATAATAAAAGCTGTTTAGTGAGTATTCTAAATTGCCCTTATAATAAACAATATTGATAATTGTTGGTAGGTCTATACTTTTACTGATCTACAAGACAAAAATGTTGTCTAATTAAAAGTCACGTTTTGTATTGTAGTCTATCTGCCCTCTCAGCTTGGGAACTGTATGCACGCTAGTGTTTACGCACGTGGAATTCTACACAGCCAATCAACTTGTCCAGTCGTTTTACCTTTCAAGGACATTACTTTATAGTAAAAATTACAATGCTTTTCGGTGTATAAACTCAGAAAATGACACGGAAAGTAAGCTAAAACTATACGCAAGTATTGGAAAAACAGCATACATGCAGTCTGCTTATCATGGTTGAGGGAAGGACATGCAATTGTTTAATAATTGCGTAATGAGCAGAATGCATTATATTAATTTGTTTTTTTATTTGCATTTTAATTTGTTGTTTAGAAAAAACCCATAGCCATAATACCGCCACTGTTCTTTTCTGTATCGTTAGATATGGATCAATGGATGGAGGGACACGGAGAAAAAACGCCACCCGCGAAACAACAAGTACGTTAAAAGCTTGGCTACAGGAGCATAAGAAAAATCCTTACCCAACCAAAGGAGAGAAGATCATGCTGGCTATTATCACCAAGATGACCCTCACGCAGGTGTCCACCTGGTTCGCCAATGCCAGGCGGAGACTCAAGAAGGAGAATAAGATGACTTGGCCTCCGCGAACCAAAAGTTCTGATGAGAAAGGTTATGATGATGACGCGGACGAAGAGACTTCCCAAGAACAACATATAAAAAGCGAACAGGACGACCATGGTTTGTTTTGCTCAACTAAACTACTGTTTTAAAAAAAAAACAATATTCCGTGTTATCTGTCTATTATTGTCAGAACGTAGCCTAACATTAACATAGGTTAACATTGAAATTTGGAGAGCACTCCAATAGTTTTATTTGGATACTTTCTTCGCAACTGTTTCATAATGGTTTGGCATAACTGCTGATTTTGTGTGTGTTTTTTTTTTTCTTTTCAGAGAATCGAAGCACGAAAGATAAGGATCTACAGCTGAGTGATCTGGACGATATCGGTTCTATTGAGTCAGAGAGTTCTGAATGCGAGCTAAAGCCCCCGTGTCATGTGACCACCCACATGTGGACAACGGATTGTCGGAATGATCACCCCAAAGGAGCATCCGTTCCAGTTTCTCTCGGAGGTGTGGAGGAGTTGTCCAAAAATTGTTTGCGAACGGCCCCGGAGGACTGTGAACACAATGCAGCCAAGGCCAGGTCAGCGAAGACATTCTACCAGCAAGATCACCAAATATCAGCGAGCAAACCAAAAATATGGTCCCTTGCGCAAACTGCAACGTCTTTGAACCAAGCCGAATATCCCTCGTGCATGCACAAAGGCCAGCCGACGGCACCCTCGTCTCCGGGGTTTTCCTCTCATGCAGTTATGGAAAGACAACAGGATTCGCCTGTCGCCACTCTTAGAAACTGGGTCGACGGGGTCTTCCACGACCCATTATTTCGACACAACACTTTGAATCAGGCATTGGCTAACACTACAGTGTCTTGGGCCGGGACCAAAGGTGCCACACTGGAGACAGGCGCGCTCGCGAGCTCTGTTGGAAACAACGAGATCAAGGAACACATAACTTATTTACAGCACAAGGACTCAAATAAAGACAGAATGGTATTCCCTAAAACGGGAAACAAAATATTCTGCTCGTAACAAGCTGATAAAAAATCTAATATTAAGCGCTTGGGAATGCTCTGGGATGTGATATATTGCTTGAGGAATAAATTTTTTAAAATGTGTGTTTTAATATGACTCACAGATGTTAGAACACACATTACTGCTTCTAAATATTGTCATTGGATACGAATGTCACTAAAGATGTATTTGCATTTTATTTTTGAGACTTATAGACAGGGTCAATGTGAGGGTATTCTTTTTTTTTTCAAACGCACGTGCAATTTACAAGCTATATGGCAAAATTGAAATTTACATGAGATGGGAGGCATGTTGTTTTTTAAGCTGTCACGTTTTACTAATGATACATGGATATCACTGCTGTAAAATACCACACAACTGCACAAGTGTCCAAAAACGAGAAGGACATGTTTATGATTTGTAAGCTGAAATAAACTGTAACCTTTTGGAAGACTGTCTGTTGTCTGAATCCCGCTGTCCATGGTACTGGATTGTATGCTTGTTGCCGGTTAAAGAAAACAAGAGCGTGTGTCTGCAATTGCAATATTACCACTGTGCTATGTTATTCTAAAAGTCTTTATTTTAAAATTTCAGTTATGGCAACCAAGCTCATTATTTTAAATGCTGTGAAACTTTATTATCAGCTCTGAACGTGGTGGCATGAGCCTTCAGAAGTGAAGTGATGTTTGACAAGACAAGGAAGAACGTTCTTGAGACAATTTGACTGCATCAATGTCATATTTTTAAATGACCATTCGTATTATTATACATTTTAACCCAAATTATTAATATTATATTATAGGTTAGTAGTAGTAGTTCGGTGTATCTGTTGTAATAAATACATTGTAATAAAAGCCACCTACTTCAATGAAATCAGCACAAAACCGACAACCTATCGTGAATTTTAAAATGACAATATGATATAATTTGACAAAAGAAAACGATGAGCAAATATATTTGCTTGCATAATTAACTAGCAAGTCTGAGGTGAAGTGTTGTATTGATTGTTAAATAGGTTAATGTGACGTGGCACTAATCCATGGATATAACTGCTGTGATAATATGTTGAAATTATATACGTTTTCATGTTTTGACTGGCACGTATGTTGATTAGATACTGAAAAGAAGTAACGCTTCCATTGATGAAGGCGAAGCATAACTCAATCGCTTAATGTACGTGCTGCAAGCAGTTTATAATTGGCCCAAACAATGCCGTATGTCATCGGGTTAATATGCTCTATCCTTGGCGATATCAAAATGTCCAAACCCCCTCCAATCAGCGACTGTCAAAAGGTTAAGGCTAAGACAGTGCTGTAGTTTTTTTTTTGTGACACAGACCCCTACATTTTCAAAGGTTTTCCTCCGGGGAAAGTCTTTAAGTGGAGTCATGTTGGTCTTCAAATGAAAAGGGCACAGGGACATGAAATTGTTCCAAATAAAATGGGCAGAAATAGGCGTCAAGAGGGCAATAGGCTACTTGACAGTAATGGCGAAAATGATATCCTCCTGGGACACAGAGTTTTCCATGAGATGAAAGGCACGGGCGAATTTATATGTGGCAAATGAACTAATGAGACAGTCGAATTTTAGTAGAATACACGGTACGTACAAGCATTAAATAACAACTGAAATAAACAGTTGAGCTCTAAAATATTTGTTCTCTTCATTAAATTGAAAATAACATCGGAAAAAGTTATATGTCCTGGCGGTTAAGTCGAGATTTTAAAGACATCACAGAACGTCTCGAAACGGAAGAATGTGCTATAGGCCTACGCTAGAATTGTGTATACGCATTTCAGTTCAAATAAAAAACACAATGAAAAAGTTATATATACATTATGAACAGGACTGTGTGCTGTGAAAAGTTTAATCAACGACAGAACCTACACTTGTAGTTTACAGTTTTTATTATTTATTATTTATTTTTGTGGCCTATTCTTTGTGATTAGTAGGCCTAAGCCTATTAGTAATTAATATGGTTCCGTACAGAATGACGTACTGCATTGAAATGTACAGCCAAAGTTACTCAAACCTGAGAGAGAGAGAGAGAGAGAGAGAGAGAGAGAGAGAGAGAGAGAGAGAGAGAGAGAAAATTGCCTGGGGGGTGGGGGGGGTGGGGGGGTTAAACAGGGGGAAATAATTCAGCCATGGTAAATTCAAACACACAGAGGAGGAGATGTTAAATTAACAGCGCTTTTTATATTGAGCTCAAATAAAACTGTAATCAGTGAGGCGTTACTTTTCATTAAGTGAAATTGACAGGGCCGACAAGGGACCTGACCGGGAAAATAAACTACGCTCAAACCGGGAGTCATGAGATAATTCCTCAAGCTCCATTAACACTGCTTAGCCGCGGGAAATGGACCCTTAAAAAAACATTCAAAAATCTAAAAGCTTTATCGACCTGAGTCTTTTAATGATGTTTCGTTTCTTGGACTTAAGGGAGAGAAACGTCCCATAGAGGTAAATGGACTTCAACACAAATACCTTCTTAAAGAGACCTGAGTAGGAGAAACCTTTAAACGTTGCATAAAGGTCGCAACTTCAACATTTAAACTTGAACATAATTGTATGTATGCAAATGTCATTTTCTTGTTAAACGATATTCTCCTCCCTTTCAATAAATCTTAAGGAATGCTTCAAATTAAATTATATATATTCGTATGGAAACAATAGTTTTTTTTTCCTCATTTGTATCACGCATCGTTAACATCCCTACAACATAGCAAAAACAATGCTACTGCATTGAAGACATAAATGTATATTATTTACAATGTGATTGTTTTTCTATGCAAATTAACGAAACAAAATATAAATATAGGTATCTCTATGAATTTGAAGATTACATTTTGACATTTGATAGTTAAATTAGTTTTGTTTTTTTACTCCTTAAGTCCATTTATACGATAGGCTATATGGATCAATCAATTGGAATACTCAACACTCATCAGAGCTGAAAAGGCGAACCATAAACGTAAAATGTTGACTATAAACCAGTGCCAATGAGAGATAGTGCTATTACATTGACTGGTTAAGATAATATTTTCATCGTCGCAACAACATGGGCAATGTGTTCTTTCACTTGTTATTGTACATCAATGATTTATTCTAACCAACAAACATGTTCTGCAAACACATTGTAAGTGAAAAGTAAAATAACACGGAGAAAAAGATAACACGCGCAAAGAAAATAGGGAGTACCTACTATGTAGCTAGTCCCTGGAGTCTGGGACGGGAAACGTTATTAAGTTTGAATAAGAACTGAGGAGAAATCTGCCAGTGCTTTAAATGAAGTATTTCTTAATCGTACTTAATAATTTAAGGCAGATTCATGCGAGAATTCCATTCTTATTCAACTCCATAAATAAATCACATTTAAGAGTATAAATAATAACACTTTCCTTCCTCTGCCCACAGCTTTAACTGAAAGTCATAGATACCATTCTGGCAATGGAAAACGCGGGAAAGCACAGAAAAAAATGGTTACAACCTCTGTCTTGTATTTATTTTAATATAAAATAACTATATGTATTACATCTGGATATACCTTTAGCTGCTTTCAGCACTTTTCACAATGGAAGCACCAAATATAAACATTTAATCAAAACCAATGTCCAAGATGGTCGTATAAAATCATTATTTATCAACAAAATCACTCGAATTTACTTTATAATGTCAAGTCCGGGCATTCAGGTAATGTCTCCAGGTAAAGTAGTAGCCCTTGCTGTAGTAGCACATTTCACTGTTTGGAGTCAAACCCATGCCTGTTCTGAATGAGGCTGGGATGAGCCCGCAGGGCCTATGCTCTCGGAGGAGGGTTTCAACTGACAGGTCGTTCCCACCTCAGCAGTGACTCCTCTGTACTATCAGGCACCTGTGGTCCGCGGAGTGCAATCGGCCTGCAGCCGTGTTCTAGAATGCACTATCCTGAGAGGACAAAGCAGATTCTGTCAATACAAACAATAACCAGTCCTCATACATATTTTTTTTTTGAAAATTAATTGGTCCTTTTCCTGGTTTTTTAGTATTTCATTTGGAACGTAGATCCCGTAATTTTTGCGCCAGAAACAGCGCGGTCCTGGTAGTACATGATAAACAGACTGAATTGCCGACATTTTGCTAGTCTTTTCTGGTAGCTTGCTAACAACATAAAAAAAATAGTACTTTTATAAATAATTTGAATTACACAAACACAAATATGTACGAGGACGTATTGTTTGTAATGACATAATCTGCATCGTTCGTGTTTGTATACATGCTAGAAGTATCGTTTTGAGACCGTTTTAGCTTCTCTATAGAAATTAATGGAGAGCAACAAATACTCTATTCTGGATTATCACCCCAGGGGAGCACAGATCAACTAACAAATATATTTTGCCTGCATTTGGACTCATATCTTGGCCAGGTAACCCAACCCAAAGTTCTACCAAAGTTCAGTTGTGCTTTAATATATGTAAAACATAAAGTGTAATCTATTAAATATGAAACTGTAAACAAAATGTTCTTAGAAGGAATTCCTTCCCCTCCCCATTTTGCTAAGGACTACCCATGACTCCTTTATAAACCCTCAGGATTCCCCAGCCACACAAATTGTGAGTCTCTTGCAGAGAACATGTGATTATGCCATTTGTCTGAACATACTTTGTCTATTTACTGAAACAACCAGGTAAAACGCTGCAAGCATCTGCTGTGTATTTATTTATTTATTTATTTATTTATTTATTTATTTATTTATTTATTTTTATTTAAGCCTGTCTGAATGTTGTCTGAGGAAATATCTAATCATGTTGTATTCAGAATAATAGCATTTTGTCAAATTAAGAGGAAAAAACATAGCATAATTCTTTCTTTCATAGCAATACTTCCTGTGTGGAACAACTGGAGCATATTAATGTAACCAACGTTCTTTTCCCTCACGGAATCAGTTCAGCGGCTCCCTTTCTGAGGTAGTCTAGTCTACACGTGTGCCATTGTTAACACTTACAGTAGATGCTGAACCTCTGATGAGATATTTTAACAAGGTTCGAACCATGTCGTTAACATGGAATGCTACCCCCAAGCCTTGTCGCATAATCTTGTCCAGTTGTTATGGGAAATGTTGACATTGTGTTTGGTTTATGCTGAAGGATATCTCTGGAGCTGACAACACAATCCAGTAAGCTAGGGAAAACATGGCCATAATGACAAGCATATTTTAAAGGGCACCTTTACAGCATTTATCTGTAAAATTATCTATAGCTGAGTTACTATCTGCATTTAACATGGGCGGCAGTGTAGTATAATGGTTAAGGAACTGGACTTGTAACTGGAAGGTTGCAGGTTCGATTCCAGGGGGACACTGCTGCCGTTGACTTGAGCTACTTAACCTTAACCTGCAGCGCTTTATATATCCAGCTGTATGAATGATATAAAATGTAATAATGTAATAAATAGTCTGGATGTCTAGCGTGGCTAAATAATATAAATGTGTAACATGTGTACGTTATGTTAAACGCAGATTAAAAGATTAAATGTATTCAAAGATGCCAGCATAGACATATGACTTTGAGTCAATTAATCCCTATGAAATGACTCTCAATAAAAACTATATCCTCAAACCCATTTGTCACTTAAAGTATTACTGTCTAGAATCTCCCTTTTGTATCTACAATGGAAAATCTATTTTTTTCTGGAAAGGTGAATCTGCTAAATGCCTAGACATAAATGTAAATTAAGGTACTGGGCATATAAAGCATATAAACAGTCAGATCCCTACAAGGCTAGTTTACGAATGTCCACCCAAGCAAACTTTAAAATCAAACTAAGTCCTTGTTTTTCAATCAGTCTTTAGCACCATTTACAAACACAAATGTGTCAAACAGGTCCTTTATGTGACGTGAAGAATCTAGGTTCTCAGTAAAGACAGCACAAATCAAAAACATTAATAACACAAGATAAATATAATTTCCTCTCTGTGGTAAAATTCTATCTCCCCTTACTGTGCAAGGGACAGTTCTGATGTATGGTAATTGGAGTCTAAAGCATTTCCCCTGAAATCACTCATACAGGCCAGGGTTCCTGCTTTTAAAAACCCAGTGCACTCATGCCAAATGTACGGACGCCTTTTGGGAATGCAGGTTTCCGCTCCGTCCACAGCATAGTGTGAAAACATGGCAACTTGAATCCGTCAGTCCGACTCTTCGGACCTTGGGAAACAGAATATTGAGCTGAGTGATTTTCATGGGAGAGTTACAGCGGACGCTCTATGGTGCATCTCAATCAAGTGAAAAGTTTCCCAGGCCCGCTGCTCCTCTCACCTTGTGCAAAGGGGAATTTATTTGTTGGCAAATTTTTGACGAGTCACCTGTGCGTGAGCTGTCTTTGGAAAGTGAACGATTCCCTGCCTGTAGTTAAATGGAGTATCTCTATGGCTTGGCTGCAGAAAGGAGTGAGTTACTTGTTCATGCGCTCGGGAAGCTGACGGAGGGGTTCGCGGAGGGTGCTCAGCCGGCTGCCCTCTCCTCATTAAAGCGCCAACCCCTTCACCGCTCCCTGCTCCACCCACATGCCCCCGTATCATGTCAGAAACACTTATTTGTTCCCCAGACATCACAGTGCATTAACATTCATGCAGCCTTTCGTGTGACCATAGTCACGCTTCCTCAGTCTCTCTCTTTCTCTCTCTCTCACACACACACACACACACACACACACACACACACACACACACAGGCTCGTGTGGCTCCACATATGTCAGGAAACCAACAGTCGACTTAGAATTAAAGGCATATTTCCAAAACCAGTGACTTCAGGAAAGCTGGGGTAATTGGTCACCGACGTCCCTTTTACTTCAGCGGGCCTCGGAAGGTATAATGTGATTTAGAGGCTATTAAATATTTGGAAGATTATCTGCGTTATTGGATGGAAGATGAAGATGAAATAAGCTGGAGAAGGAGATCTAAGAATTCTACAGATGCACATCCTATTCTTGAGTAGGTCCAATGTTAGATATGATTCATGTAAATGTTGGCAGGTCTATTTTATGTGCTGCATTCATTTATGTAGTCTATAGATAGTCTAAAATCCAAAATCACTAATGACCATATGGATCCCGGTTCATTTGTATTTTAATGACAATTTTCATTGCCAATTACAGCAATAAGTACTGATTTTAGCTAAAATGCAGTCGAACCAACTGCTCTTATTAAATAATTAACTGCTGAGTAGCAACAAAACCTGTACACTCTGTCCCCTTCCAAGAGCAACAGTGAATATGACTGGTGACGAGGAACCAGCTACACGTCATTTCACCCTCTGGTTCTCAACTCTAGTACTGGAAGACCTAAGGGTGTGCTGCCTTTTTACCTTTTCTCAGAACTTAATTTATCAATTGAAGCAAGTGATTACACAGTTAACTTACCTCAACTTTTTGTTTGTTTTTTTGGTCTAAGCTGGTTGGTGATTATAGGGTGAACATAAACATGTTCATCTGGGGCCCTCCAGGACAAGGGTTGGGGAGCCCTGTTGTACAATGGTAGAGTGGTGCTGTGTGATGAACTAGCACATACGGACCCAGACACAAATGTCTACAAGAACACTGCAGGCAAAGAGTGAAAACTGAGAGTTAAAACTGAGAGGTCATTATTATCCAGATGCATCTCCAAGTAAAGAGGACTGGAATTGGCAGTCCTCTTTACTAACTAGGCTTTCACCAATTAAACATCCAAGTCTGTGGTAAGGCACTTGTGTTGTCCCCAGTGTGGTCACAGCACTTGATATGATATGGACTGTGACGCAAACTATTGTCTAATGAAGTGTTTCTAAAATCTAGTCCTGGAGGGTCAATATATTGTACCTGTATTGTTTCAGCTGAGCTCGTTGTCGGGTTTGATTAATAATAACATCTTAATCCTCTCATTATTGCTTACATTCTGCAAACTTTGAGGTTTTTGTACGTCATGTCAAAGGCTAAATCATATATGAATTAAGCTGTTGACTGTGAAGTGATCTGGCTTTGATGTGACAAGAATCTGTAGTTTGTCCAGTGGTAAAAACATGATGAAAATGTATTTGCGGAAAAATAACATTTGCTCATTTAAAAAAAACACAAAAAAAAACCTTAGTTCTATTGAAATGTCAGAGGTTTGGTGGTTGCTTTTAATACATTTAGTATATTTTAAATAATACACTAGGGCAATTATCACTTCATGTTTTATTTGCATTGCATTTGAATATAACACCATGTCAAGCTGTTTATTTGGTTAAAACTATGCAAGATATCTGTGATTTTACAGCAAGATATCTTTCTTAAACGAAGACCTAATTTCACAGATAATCAGAAATGCATTGGTCTTGAATTTTCTAAAAAATCTAAATTTCCAACAACTAAATATCTCAGTTAAAAAAATGTGAAAGTATTTTAAAATGTATTGATATGAAATTGTATTTTAGTCATCCAAAGACAAAACGGTGAAACAGACCTTACATTAAAACCTTTTTTTCAGTTATACAAACCAAAAAGAACCATACATATGTATTCATAGGAAACAGACTGACTATCAGCGCATCACCAGTGCCAATTATGTCAGCCTGGTTGCCCTTCTCTCTCTGGAAATCTCCAGCTGGATACCCTGCATGCACCAGTGGGGAACTGGCTTGCTTGTAGGCAGAGACCAATTTTGGCATGGTCAATTCAACAGAGGAAAAGACTGATAATATATATATATATGATCTTCCTCAGACATGTCTTTTTCCAGCCTTGTGTTTTTTTCAGGCAGACTCCTGTCTGATAGATTCCAAAGTTCACAGAATGAAACTGCAGATTCTACAGTATTTGTTTTAGCTTCACACTGGAGGCTGGTTGTATTGTCCTTACTGTATATTCTTCATTATTTTTTTGAAAAAATACATTTGGGATAAAAGATACGTGCATTCATAATATGAGCACTAAATTAAAAGAAGCCAATGAATGTGAGAAACAACAATTTCACAACAAATGCATAATTAGTACACTGTGCAGGGGCAGCATGTTGCCAGTCACAAAATAGATAATTAACTATTGCAAATACTGGGCCAAGCAGCTGTGACAAAATAAAAAAATGTTCAATAATTACACCCACAGATACCAGGGCAGGATGTCGTTATAACCTGTCTGAAGCATAAGGGGCGTATAGAGCTCATTTTCTCATTTGAAGCAATAATGTGTACATTGAGCAAACATTCACAGGTTCATGCAGAGCTAACATACGAGAACCTTAATTCTGACAAGCTGGGTACTCCTTGTGATAAAGCCAAATGGTCATATTTTGTGTCTATACTTCTGACTAAACGTTTTAACGGTTAAATATACTGCTAGCAGCAAACGGATTGGCTTAGACACAGATACATCATTAAAAAGTGAGAATGATTAATTAATCAACAGCTCCTTGCTAAAAAAAAAAGAGTTTTTGTTATAAGAAAGAAAGAAGAAGTTAGTGTTATAAATGTGAACATGGAGTTATCCTGGACTCCGGCAAACCAACAGTGACCTCTTTCTTCCACGGAGGAAATGACGTGAGGGTAAGTCTGACATGGTCCACCCAGTCCCATGAATGAATCGGCTTACTGGCCCTTTTCACTGTTGTTCAGGATTTGCGATGCTCTAAGTAACTGGGCTGTTTCAGTAATTCCTTCAGTTATCTGCAGAACTGTGTTGCGGCTTCCTTATATGGCTATACAACGCCGGGGTGTCAGATTTCAAAGTCACCCCTTTGACAGTCCTTGAACCGTAAGGTCTATCATCAATCATTGTACCTGTCATCATCAGCGCCTCTATCAGGCGCAGGACTGTTTATTGCAGTGTGGCCATGTTGCTTTCAATGGGATATTAGTGTCTGTCATACTTTGTGACAGGCCGATTCAGCCTGCCTCGATTTTCTTTACCAAAGCACAAGGCACAACTTGTTGCCACTTTTGCCCAACATTTCACATTGATGCATTGTGCATATTATGTTCAGCGATCAAATCAGGCCAGGTCTAAAAACCAGGCTTGCAAATTTAAACCAGGCTTTTCAAGGAAGACTCGTGCCCCTTGATGAAGTTGGCAAACTGCGAAACGCTGAAAGCGGTGTGGGTAAATTGAAGGGTCCATCCTAACACATTCACGGGTTTGGCATGTCAGAGTCACGCTGAGCGATTTGGACAGGGGCGCAGCAGCAGTACAACGGGGGCAGGTTCTGCAAGGCTGGCTGGGGGCCTCTGCCCGTATGGCAGCGGGGGCTGAACTCAGGTGTATTTTTACTCAGGCTGTTACAGGGTCCAGTGGACTGTTTTAATAAGTGAAGCTTGTACTGTGTGAGCTCAGACCTACCATGGGCCATGATACCAGTCTGTCAAAAAGAGAAACCTGCAGGTTTTTATGATCCAAAGAGCAATAGTGTGCACATTTTGTTTTTACCATTCAGCCAGCCTTATTATTATATTGTAACTTTAATAAATGGTTTCTTTTTAGGTATGCGACAAAGTGTGTCTCTCCCCATATACTGTAGTGCCCATTAATGAAACATTTACATGTTGACAGAAAATAGCTACTTGAGCGAGCCAGTATAGCTACTTTTCAGTGGTACATTTGTAATTACGTTGTTTAGAGCCTGCCTTTTTTGTTGAACCAGCAATCTCATAGCGCTCCTCACAAGCATCTGACTGTGGAATCTGACCATTGTTTTCAGAATGGTAACCTGCTCATGCTCATACTGCTTATGCTATTCTTAGTTCTAGTTATTCTGTTCTAGTTACACAGTCATTTAAAATTGACCCCGGAGCTTAAACACTGGAGTACATAAAGTACTGCATTAGATGATAATCTTCCTGGAAGGAGAAGACTGCGGAAATGAACAAGAGAGAGCCTGTCACCTTGGGTATAGGGGGTATATGTGACAGGCAAGGAATGAAAAGCAGGCAGGCAGAGGGAAGAGATGATGGGGGGAGGGTTAGCTGTCATGTTTATGAATATTATAATGCCGGTGGTATATTCCATAGGTTTCCGTGCCACACATGGCTTGGCTCATAGGCATATTGACACGACAAGAGCATAATGACATTCTATTTTGGCTCATCACAAACGCCGAGGAAGGCTGGGCGAGATCTGGCACAGCCAGTGAGCCATTAACCTTTTGTCTGCACGTCATTACACGATCCCTTTTCCAGCCGCTCTGAGTCTTGGGCTGATTTAGAAAGGGTTTAATGAGCTCAGTGATATTCAAGCTGAAATAATATGCTGCTCAGGAACAGATGTTAGGTGTCCCTTTGAACAAGGCACTTTACTTCAAATGCTCAAATGAAAGAGCAAAAAAATATATCTGCACTAGAGGGTTATAGAATGTGTAAATAGCATGTATACTCTCAGTTTCTCTTAAAGTGTCCCAGTATGAGGACTCCTGAAAAATAATATAAGGTAATAAAAAATTTAACATTTAATATGTATTGATATTATTCAACATGCTCTTAAAATGCATTTGTTTAGTTGCTCAAATGACAAAAGCACTCAGACAAACTAGGTGGTCTTTTGAAAGGCATTGTAAGACTATCAAATTGGACTGTTATTTAAAAAATACATTAAGATGTGCAGAACAAGTTGGTTCCAGCCTGGGCTATTCCGTTATCTGGCTATGACCAGGATTGCACTGCAGCAGGACATAACTGGACTTGTCATGCAGTGGGTTTCTTGGGTTACTGCTGTATTAGTAACACCTAATAAATGCTTCAGTTTCCCACATGCTACCAGTTGCTCCTCACTGAGCGATACACCCTTCCAGACAGTCAGTGCTAGCTGTCCTGTTGCACTATGTAGCTTGGCTGTAGTGTGGAAAATAGCCAGTGTCTAATCGGCAAAAGAAGTACACATCCACATGCAGTGGTCCTTGAGGGTACAACAATGACAGGAGAGGCACGTCTTTCAATTTCAAAACTAGGTAGAAAAAATTGGTTGTACACAGCAAACATATCTGCATTTAATATTTGAAGCCTAAAGTTTAAAACTAGTGATACACCTAATCTTTCAATTTAATTCTGACAATTTTACTGCATGTATCTGCCTGTAATTAATTTCAGTTAAATGCAATTCAGCATTGGTTTGCATAATAAGAAATGACACAAAAAGCATGGCTGGCTTACTAAATTAGTAAAATGTTTACTGTTGTCAGCCTAGTCTTTCATACCAACTTTTGTCTTCATGCTTATAGAACCATGAGTGCACTTAGTCAACAGATGTTTAGAGATGATTTGAGTAATACAGTGACTAGTTTAACTGCATTGGCTAAAAGCCAACACTCACATTGCATTCATTTAGCAGATTATTTTATCCAGCTAAATTTATGTGAGAATATAATGTATTCACCTGGGTTATATGAGTAATGGCGAGAAATCTGACTAACAATATTCCCAGACCAGCGAGTATATATGCAACAGAACAAATCTATGCTAATCAATAACAAAAATACAAAACTAAAATACACCCTAGAAAGAAAAACATAAAACCATAAAACTACAATAACACACTGAAGACAGCAAATAGGAATGCTAGGGTGAAAGATGGCTGTGGAGCCACGATGCAGTCTGAAGATGTGGGTCTTCATTCTGCGTTGGAAAATGGCCAATGATTCTGCTGTTCTGACCACCATGGAATATATTAGGGGTGTGCCCGAAGACGAAGCCAAAATCCGCAGGTGCATAGTGAGTTGGAAACAGATATTTTTCTATCCGAAGTTTCCAGTTCATATTCGGATGCGGGAAATCATTAAATTGCAGCAGAAAAATGTTTGATTCAGTGCCCACTTGTCTGTATCCCTCTTCTGAACTTTACAGAATTAACCATTGGATTGTTTATTTGGTTATTAAAAACATTAAAATATATACGTAATTAGGGATGGAGCTGTTAGATATTGGCCATGTGACTCAATCGGCAGTCCCTGAAATTACGGATAGCCTACCCAACCTATATCTTTAACATGCTTGTTATAATCAAACAGTGTGCCTTATTTATATAGGCCTATGTCAATCTTGTGAGAGCAAAAAAAAAGAAGAAACAAAACGCTAACTGAAAAATCTCAACATCTTCCATGCAAACGTGATACTATGTTTTTAATGCTGCTCGCTCTAATTTAGCTGAGCCTAATCTCGCCACTTTTTCAGAACATAAAAACACATTTTAAAAGAAAGCAAAGGAACAGCTAGAATCATTGTAGCCTATATGTGTTACACCCTCCGTTCCCTCTCAGCCCCCTTCTCTATTTGTGCTCCGTGCTTTCCCCTTTTCCTCCTGTCTCTTGTCATGTTTTTACGTTACCCTGTTAGTCTTCCATGTAGTGCAGGCTGGGCATGGTTCTCCTTCTTGTTTGCTCATTTCGCCTTTACTAATTCCCCAGCCTATTACCGTCCTTCCCCGTTTGCATTCCTCATGCCCTTGTTACCGATAAATAACGCTCGCATACATTATCACGCTGCAATCACTCATTACCTCATTCATCCCACACTATATCCCCCGTTTGTTTTTTTGTCTTGTGCCAGTTTTTATAGTCTTGTTGCTTGTTGTATATCCTCATGTCTAGCCTGGAACTTGGCCTGCCTTGTTCTTCGTCTTCTCTCTCTCTCTGCTGTCATCTGCTTTTTTCTTTTTTGCCCGCCAGCAATATATCATATTGTAATAATATATATAAATATATATATATATATATATATATTATTAATAATAATATAAATAATAATAAATATAATAATATATAATAAATAAATTAATTTATATTATAATAAAGATAACTGATCGATCTGCTCTGCTGATTAAAAAAAAAAAAAAAGAAAAACTAACAAAAAAAGAAAAAATTAAATCACAACAGGCAGAAAGGGCTGTTATGGGCCTATTTCATGTCGCTATGGTAAAAGTTTCTGCTCTAGCAAAGCAGTGTATGACAACTTCCGTTTGTATCAAGGGCAGCTAAGATCACACAACTGACATAACCACAGAACTGTACTTTACTTAAGTTAGCTAATGAAGTTCACATCTTCGTTAAAAAAATTATTAAAAATGGACATGAACGATGTTTACCGGACATAAAAACCAAGGGGTCGAAAGTAAAGAAGGAATACAAGCCCTTTAATGAGCAGTTCTTCTTCGATTAACAAGGCAAGTGGCTGTAACGTTAACGTTAATCTACGTTAATTAATTTAGCTAAGATAATAATAAAAATAATAAAATTTATATATGACTTGTCATACAAAAAGTGTAGCACAATGTGCTAATATACTATTAACAAAGTGTTTCCCAGAAATATATGCTATGCTCATTCATTGAACATAACTTATTCAAATGTAAGCTTGTAGCTAACGTTATGTATCGTCGTGTAGGCCTATGTCTAGCTAGTTATATTTTTTAGCGCAGCACGTAGCTCTGTCCTCTTTTTTCAAGTGTTGTTCAATCCACCCACATGAAGTTAAACTTTATCACAGGTCGCACTTTACTTTGCTTTCTAATGTCAGCAGCTAACGTCAACTAGTTAACTTGTCTGTTTAACAAACATTTCTGCTTAATGTTACTGAACGTATGTAAATCTAATGTTTTACTGAGCTAACAACACCATTGTTTCTAATGCTAGTTTCCAATGTGGTAAAACGAAACCGGAAGAGGCGATACACTGTTTTTGTTTACTTCCGTTCTACGACAGCTTGACGTGAAATAGGCCCATTGTGGAAACAATTTCCATTCAAATGTATAATAAAATTATTTGATTTTCCTTTTCACTTCCTTTTCATTCTGAGTTGATTATATATTGTACCTCAGATTTTCCAGTTCTTATCCAAAATTATTGTTCAGTGTCCCTCAGTTAGGGTGTGGGGGGTTCAAATGGGTTAACAAAAACAACCTTTAACAAAACAAAACAATAGATAAATAAGTATAAAGTACAAAATATAGTACTTATAAAAAGTTTTGAAAAGAAAAAAAAGACAAGGAGGGGGGTGAATACTCATACATTGCAATAACAATTCATTTTAGACTAGAAAATATGACATTTCCTATATGTAACACAACTTCCGGCTGAAGGTCCGCCCACTTCCGGTTTATATACAGATAATGTTCATGGTCGAACAGATAGATACAGATAGTGGCATCGCTGCACACCCCTAGAATATAGTCACACCAATCATCATTCCAACCGACCTTACTAACCCTACACATTATATTTCAGTTTCCATGGCTATTAGGGTAACCTATTCTTATAAGTGTTCCAATTTGTATGTGGGTATGCCCTCATCAGATCACATATACATCAGCGCATAAGTACATGCAACTGCATCAAGGCGATTAAAAAACGCTCATGTTGACACAAAATAAAGGATTAATTGAAGAAACACATTGCATTGTTTTACTGATTACTAAAGGATTACTGAGTGAAATAGTTGTACTAAATACATTGGCATACAATCATGTGAAAAGGTAAGTACACCCTCAAACGGTAGTCAGATTTCTTTGACATATCTGGACACAAGTTTATTTTAATTTCAACCATATTGATTGATTAAGGTAAACTAATTCAACAAATGATGCGTAGACTTTTGGAATCACTTAAGTAATTTAAATTAACATAAATGCTAATTCCTCATGAGAAAAAAGTAAGTACACCCCTACCTTTACTATAAAATATATTGATTAAAATTGATTTCTGGTGCACAAAACAGGTGTAAATGATTGTCCAATTATTAGATAATAATTTGGAAGTTCTATGTTTACACAAACACAGAAAATTGGTTTGGTTTGGACCTAACCATCCAGGTGTGTGCCAACATATCATGCCTAGGTTTAAAAAGCTAGCCGAAGCCCTGAGAAAAAAAAATTGATTCTCATAAGACTAGGAGGGGTTATAAAGCCATTTCAAAGCAGTTTGAAGTACACCATTCAACTGTTCGACGCATCATATCCAAATGGAGAAAATTCCACATCACCGGAAATCTACGCAGTAACCACCAAATACACCCCAAGAGCTGACCGAAATATGCACTCCTAGAAGTCTCCAAGAACCCAAGGGTAATATCTAACAGGCTTCATTTGCCACAGTTAACATGAAAGCGCATGAGTCAACAATAAGAAATAGACTGCACAAACTTTGCCTACATGGGAGGATAGAAAGGAAGAAGTTCCTGCTCTCCAAAAAATATATATAAAGGCATGACTGAACAACATCTGGATAAAGTTAAAAACTACTGGGAAAATGTACTCTGGATTGATGAGTTGTTGTTGGGAGTTGTTTGGCCGCAATGAAAAATGTTATGTTTTGCAAAGATGCAACACTGCCTTTGAGCAGAAGCACCTCATTCCAACGGTGAAACGTGGTGGAGGGGGCGTCATGGTTTGGGGCTGCTTTGCTGCCTCTGGGTCTGGTAAACTTACCATAATAGATTCAACCATGAATTCAACTTCATACCAGACCATTCTTGAGGAGAATGTGAGGCCATCAGTTCAGATGTTGAAGCTGAAAAGGTCCTGGAACCTCCAACAGGATAATGATCCTAAACATACAAGCAAATCTACTACAGAATAGCAAAAAAATAATTTTTAAATGGAGGGTTATGGAATGGCCAAGTCAAAGTCCAGACCTCAATCCTATCGAAATGCTTTGAGGAGACTTGAAGCGGGCTGTGCATTCAAGGAAGCCCTCTAACATGACACAATTAAAGCAGTACTGCAAAGAAGAATGGTTGAAAATTCATCCCAGTCAATGTAAGAGACTTATAGTCAATTACAAGAAACGCCTAGAAGAGTTTATTGCTGCTAAAGGGGGCAACACGTTATTGAAGCCAGGGGTGTGTTTACTTTCTCCTCACAGGATAATTGCACTTCTGTTGATTTCTGATAAATCATTTAAAAGCATAATTTATTTGTGTCCCTTGTTAAATTAGACTACTTTTAACAGCAAAAAGCATTGGAATAAGAATCAAATACCCATGTGTCCAAATATGCCTAAAAAGAGACAACTTACCTGGGGGTGTACTTACTTTTTCACATGACTATGTGTTTGCTTGTTGAACCGTTTTTCACATTTTGAAAATGACTGGGCTGCATAGAAGCTGCTTGCAGACTGCACGTTCCTCATCACTACTATTAACTTTTAAAACCGCAGGAATGACAATAACAGAAATGTCAGCAGGCAAATTCTCTTGCGTATCTTGTAATAACAAAAAAGTCAGCATTCAAGCAGAAAACTTGAAACTTATAACTTCAGCTCTCTTTTTCCAAACTTATTTTTTATTTTTCATCCATGAGAGCAATTCTTTCCATAATTCTATGCAGAAATGGGAATGACGCAAGAGATTGAAGAGGAGAAAAAATAATTTATTTGCCAGAAAAATGGATTAGACACAGGGAGAAGATGCAGTGCTTCAGTGGTGATGCTTCTGCTGGAACCGCAGCCCACAGTAACCACATGTACCCGTTTGTGTCTCTTTATCCTATAAACAAAGAAAAGACAAAACAAACAAATTTATGTAAATCAGCAAAGTAATATTTAATTTTTATGACTGAACACAGATTCAGAAAAAGAATGCAAATATTGTCAGTTAAAACTACTGAACCTTCCTACAGTAAAAATGTAATTTATCTTCTAGGCCATAAAAAAAATGGATTCCACATTGTCTCCAAATGTGGATATTTGTATCGTGAAATTTCAAACTAGAAAACACTGATGGGTAATTCATCAGGGGGAAACGGCTCCTTTTCAATCATCACCTTTCAGAGCTTTCTGATATGTGACACCCATAATGTAAACTTGGAGCAATGACTATTGGTATACTTTTGATAAAACAACGCAAACCATCATTAATAAAATTGTGGACAAAGTGTCCACTTTCGGCCTACCCATCTCTACTTCCGAGACCTACACTTTGACAACCGTAAGCGGTTAAAGCAATATCTTGGTCTCATTATAATCACAAAGTCATACAACATGAGTCATAGTTTCATACCTTGACTTCATTCTTTGCATTAATAAAATTTTTTAGTTAATATTCTAATTATCTCAAAACGACTTTTTCAAATTTTGCTCACTTTCTCATATGTTGTTCTATACAGTCCGATGTATACAGGTATATAGGCCAATTTACACAGTGGGATCTCTTGTATGCTTTGTTTTGCAGTACTATTACAAGAGGTGATTGACTGGTTAAAGCAGGGGTCCTGGAAGGCCGGTCTGTGTGTTGGTTTTTGCTCCAACCAATGACCTTAGTTTTAGTTCTCTGACAGCTCTATAAACTACGCTGGCTCACTCCTGTACTAGAACACAGTAAAATCATTAAGATACACTTGCAGTCTGCAGCTATAGCTGGTTCTTATGCAAATGTCAGCTCAAGATATAATTGAGCTAATTAAATAATGAATAGCAGAAGTTGGCAGAAAGTCCTGAAAGTGATTGGCCCTTGTTTTACACCCCCTGCGTTAAAAGAAGAGCTCACCCGAAAAAAATGATAAATGTTTAAGATCGATAAATCTAATTTTATTTTGATTGTCTGATTGCTTTTAACTTTTTTTCCACCATACTTTCAGGAGGTTTGTAATTTTTTATTACTGACAAGAGACTCCCCCATGGCAGACACTGGAAAATATGGTGAAAGAAGTTGAAAGCAATCCATCTAGATAACATTGAATTATATATATGTTACAGAAACATATCCAGGATGGTTTTCATAGCATGCACTTTTTAGATTATCCATAGATACAACAAGGTGGTTAACTGCCACCACTCAGGTACAGTCCTCAACGAATTCATAACCACTTGCAAACTGGATTAAAGTGTCCAAGGAAACTAATTCAGAAGAGTAAATTATGTGCTGATTTTTTATAGCAGTTTTAATACCAGGTTGATGTAGACTTTGGGGTGTCCCAGAGCTCCTCCACCTCCATCACATGACACCACCCTGGCCTCCACATCGGTCACTGGCTCCTCTGCCACTAGCTTAATGGCAAAGTTCTCATTCACCTGAAATTAGAGTCAGTCGCTTAAGCACATTCATTCACGGGCTTGTTGGTGCCAAATGAAGCCCAAAAAAACAAACATACGACCTCTTTGCCATCAGGATAAGATAACTGACAGTTTCATGGGTAACGTTATCTCTCTGATCCACATAGTTACGGGTTTTTTATGCTAGCATTAACTTACGTCAAACTTGCTAAATTAGGTCTAGTAAACGTATGAAAAAAGGGGGGAAAACGCAACGTTAACTTACCTCTTTGTGTCGGTTGATGAATCTGGCTTTTTTCACATCTTGTTCATCATAAACCTGCAATAAATTCAAGTGCACATTCAACGAATAGCGTGGCTATCTTGCCCATTTTTAATCCAAAAAACATTTAAGTTAGCTAGTTTGATAAGTATAAGATACGAATTTAATCTAACGTTAGCTACTTAGCAAGAGGAATGTGCTTAGGCGACAGAGTTTCGATCAAATAACGTCTCGGGTCTTACCTGTCCCGTGTGAGTGATTTGCTCACCCGAACTAGAAGCTAGAGCACCATACCTATAGGCAGGGACTGTGGACACCCTCAGCGGCGCCAGCAGAACCTTTGTATTTTTTCCAAAGGACAACAGCCTTACGATGGAAGTCGCCATTTTTTTCCGAACTGTCTGCTCTACCCAGTATGCCTTGCGAGCATGCAACAACCCTCCTCTCCGAGGGAGCAATGTTTTCTGGGTCCTAGTGCTACAAAGTCAACGAAAATAATGTAAATTTTTTTTTTTTAGCAATATATTCCTTAAATTAGCGTTATAATTATGAAGGTTGGACGGGAAATTAATTAAATTAAAATATCGGTGTTACTATCTATGGTTAGTTAGCTCAGTAACGGTAGCTACAAAATCCGAAAGCACCTAAACGCAGTATGAGCACGAGGACCCAGTGGCATTCTTACGTAGCGAGATATTCCGGTGACTTTCAAAGTCACGCATGCTCCAGCAGAAGGCACTTGCTCTGTTTAACGTTGCATTTTTAGTACTTTTGCTAAAGATAAACAGCTGGTTGCTTGCAGCTTATTGTATATTTAACCGGTTACATCTGGAAGGTTTGTATGGCTATCTATACATTTAACCAAATACTAACGTTATGGCTTTTGATGTAAAACCAAGAATCCAGCTAGCACCGTGAATGAAATGAGCGTGGAAGGCCTAACGTTAGCATCTGTTAACCGGAGAGTAGGCTATGTGTGTATTGCAGGCGGTCCTTGTTATCAAGCTAACTTCATGTTACACAATTTAATATAGCCAACTGTATTTAGATTCGCATGGCATGTCTTCATATTACCTCACTGACTAGATCGCTGGAGTTATACATGGTAACGTCATATACTTGATAGCTAGCTAACGTTAGATTCAAGACAAAGCATTTGGATGATTGGCAGGCTATGTATTGCCGTATACGTTACTTGTTAACGTTGCCTTAACTTAAGGCTTTAATAACGTGTATAACGTTAACATATATTAGTTCCAGCTAATCGTCTTGTTTGAACTTTTCCAGGTGGTGGCGCCATGACACCTCTTCTGTTGACAGGCTTCATGAGTTCACTCACGCGACAGCTGTCCTATCTGGGCAAGTACGCTGCTACCTATGTCTCACCTGCCGCAGGCGTGTACAGGTGCATGTCCGCTGTCACAGCCATACGAACAAGAACGGTTCTGCAACCTGCTTTTGAAGCGCACAGACAGCTTCGTATGCCCTTGCTCGGACAGTGCAGGCAGCTGCAATGCGTACAGCCGTTTGCAGGGATGAAAACAAAGAGTTCCCTGAAGAGACGATGCAAGGACTGCTTTTTTGTGCGTCGAAGGGGACGTTTGTTCGTTTTCTGCAAGACCCACCCCAGACACAAACAACGGCAAGGATGAATTGAAACGTAACATGTATATTGTGTGTAAACGTGTATGGAACAAGTTCACTGCTTACGCTTTTGTTGCACCAAAATAAAATTAGGCAGACAGAAATTTAACTTTCCCCATGCATTTTAACATGTTATGACTTTCATTTAGCATACAATGCTAATACAGAAGAATAAGGTACTCGACCTCCAGCTGTTGAAATCAAATACTAAATGCATAGTAGCTGTGTCTAGATACTGGTGCTGCAGCACAGGGACACTAATGGCCTGGTAATGTGTGTCCATCAGTTGTGAACCTTCATCATAAGTAGATTTAACTACCATGATAAACTGCGAGGGATTAAGGCATACACATTTTAAATGTTATTTAATTAGAAAATCAAGAACTGATTATTTAGCTGAATTGACATGTTACTAGTGGCATGGTGTATGCATGGACCCAAATGACCATCCACTGGTCTTTTTGTATGATATTAGTAAGCACTGGCCTCTTCTCACACATTGTAATTGCATTCTGATTAATGAAAGTGTGAAACCCCAGGGACAAAGTTCCATATTCAAGCTTTTACTTGAAGCTCTAATGAAGTGCACCCTATCTTGCACTTTTGGCAATGGTGGGAAGCCAAAATATGCCCGTTGTATGATTTGTAATTTACATAATGGAGGCCACCTTTAGCAGTGGTAATAAGAGATAATTTTCCATTGAGTTTGCTGCACACTGTCAAACTCTTGCATATTTCAGCATTGCCTTCCAAGCACTACCATTTACTTTCAGCTTATGCTAGTGTGTTTAGTTTTGATTTGAAAGGTTTTTAATTTCAAAATACGACGCCGCTTGATTTCTATGCAGTTACAGGTGAGAGTATAACTTTGCTTTGAAACATTGTTGTTGACCGGTTTAAACAGTCCTACAGCATTGCGTTTGCTTAAAAGAATCCTGTGTGCTCATTCTTTGCATTGGAAAAAAAAATGCCTATAACCCCATGGTGTGCCTTGTTCAAGTAATTCTCATGTGCTCAGGCAAATATTAATTTGCACAAAACATACATGTTTTTTCCCCCTCCCCAGTCAATAAAGCATAATGACAGGGCATTTTATGCCATGATAAAGGTTGAGCTGTTTTTAAAAGTTTAGTCTGTACACATGTAAAGGGAAGCCCAGCCTAGACTGCAATCTATTCTTAGACATAAATTAGAATTTATTCATGCAATGCAGTGATCCATGAAGATTACTATAACATAAAAGGATATTACCTGCACAACTGCTGTTCATTAGAAATACCTAATTAACACTTAAATTGGTTTTCTCACCCTTCCATGTCTTCAAAATAGAGAATCCCCAGTCGCAAAAGTTATTTATGGGTGCCAACATCAATTTGGATGAAGGACTGCTACTGTAGACTACAGGAGGGCTTGTCCGCCTATTTAAATTAGATGGCTCTTACAGCCAGTGTAACGTGAAGCATGCATTCTATTGTGTTAATGAATTAATTTAGCTTTGTTTTCATGCTGTTCCGTTCACTGTGCATGTCTGGAAAAATGTTCCGCTTATTTCGATTTCACTTAAAGCCATGTGAGCAGGTTTCAGTATGTCATGCATTCTCTGCGACTCATGTTTGGGGCGTCTACAATATTAGAATATGCTGAATTGTGCATTCACACTGCTGTGCGCAAGTGTAATGGTATTCATTTAGAATTTTTCACAAAAAATTTAACACATACCATATAATTTACTACACAAATAACGTGAACATTAAAAGTTTTCATAATATATCCTGTTTTTGTCTTGGTTGTGGAACTGCCATCATGGTCTTGCAGATATAAATGGGTCCACAAGGAGGCAACATACTGTATTTATTTATTTCTCTCTGCATAAATCCTTTGAGTTGACTTAATACAATGACCTTTATGGATTGAGGATACATTTATAATACATTGTCAAGTATGTGTCTTGAGCAGTTAAACACATGCGATGAGGTTTGTCTTAATTATGTAAGCAGGTAGTGCCAATTGATTTGCCAAGATGTGGCGGGATGGATTCAGTTCCTTTAGAAGGACAGGTACGATAGCCAGTGATACAACACTTGTTTCGTATGTGAAGCACACCTTTTCAAGATTCTATTACTTTTGTGAATAACGGCTTATTTGGGAGTGAAAGACGTTATTTTGCTCAAACTGTCAGCAAATTGAATCTTTTGTGAGGAAACCCGTGGTCTGATGGTGGCAAGGCATAAATTCTTTAATAAACTAACTTTTGTTCCCAGTACCAAACATATACAATATAGATTGTTGTTTGTAATGACCCTTGATGCTGCAGTCTGTGGGGATAGTACTGTTCTTTGAATGAGACAAAGTACATTGGAATGATTCCTGCAGGGATTTGACTGGTACAAAGAAAACACATTTAATCGGACACTCCTGGCCTGATGATCTCCCCTGATATATTTTATTGAGCGCAGGATGAGCAATTCCACAAAGGCCTTTTATGCTGCTCACTGAAGCAGGCCCTCCCTTTGCACAGGGATAATTATATTGTTAAAAATAAACAAGGGTAAGGCAGAGACTAGCATCATATGTGGACAGCCGCTGGGGCGGCTGTGGCTCAGGAGGTAGAGCGGGTCGTCCACTGATCGCAGGGTTGGCGGTTTGATCCCCGGCTCCTCCTGTCCGCATGTCGAAGTGTCCTTGGGCAAGACACTGAACCCCAAATTGCTCCCAATGAGCAGGCTAGCACCTTGCATGGCAGCTGCCGCCATTGGTGTGTGAATGTGTGTGTGAACGGGTGAGTGAGAGGCCATTGTAAAGCGCTTTGGATAAAGGCGCTATATAAGTGCAGTCCATTTACCATTTACCATAGATGTTGGCGTATGCCACTGGAATATCCACAAAAAGAAAAATACTAATAAGAACCAATAGTCACGTCTTTTTTCCCAAAGCTTACAGGGACTATGACATGAGGTGTGTTGAAAGCAAATACAGAAGGTATTTCTCTGTTTCTTCTCATTTGTAGAATATTTCAACATCCCAGGCAGGCAGGCAGGGATGAGATGAATGTGGTGGTGCCATACTGTGCTGTTGCTATCAGGGATGTGTTCGCACTCTTTCAGAGAGAGGTGTCAACAGGCAGGTTGGTCCCTTTCTTGTCCCTTGTGAGTATTTAGGTAATCTGCATATTTCCCATCAGTCACCAGCACTGTCATCATCTGAATTCAGGAGCCATCTCTGGTCTCGACTACTTCCTCCCACAGAAGTGGTAGTAAACAGTGGAATTCTTCTCTTTGAGGTTGGTTCACAAGAGCCCATGTATTCTGACCCAGAGCTAAATCAAACAGTTTGACAAAGGGATTGTCTAAGTGTGTGAACAGGCTTTCTGTTCACTCTGAAGGGTTCTTTGTCCTCTACTCTGAATGAATAATTGAAGGAAATATTTATACAAAATATTTTGAATGCAGAATTAAACTGGAATGATGTAATGCGTTCAAAACCCTTATAGTTCAAAGGCCTATACATAGCTTGAATATGGACCTTGACTAATCAGGTCATTGGGAAATGTTTATTTTATTTTATTTCTTTTTTTTGTTTTTTGAAGATTGGTTTGCATTCTGACACAAAATGGCAGCCGTGAATCACCAAGAGTGGGACTTGGTTCCACCAGCCTATCTATAAGTGTGTTGAGTTGTTTGTAAAGGTATGGAAAATGCTATAAAAATGAAATGTACTGATGAATCCACATGCCCACATTGATCCGTCAAAGGAAGATAAACTAGAACATAAAAGTTCTTGGATGCTTTGATAGATCAGATTGCGATCATCCTTCCAGTCCTGGGCCAGTGAATTAATGATATTCTTTTGGTCGTCAGAACCTAACCTGTTCCACAGGGCCTAGAAATCCTTGTGGCCTATGGCCTCTGCCTTCCACCTACTGCTGGGTCCTACATCTTCCCTGGAGCACATAGGTACAGCATGACTGACGGCATGCTCTGATGCTGGCAAGGAAGGGGGGTAAGATTGCTGATGTCTGGAGAAATGTATAGCTACTGCTGAGTCCCCCTGAGTCATGGTCACAGTCCAGATAGAGCAGCCTGATAGTCTCCCTGCAGTGGATAATCTCCTTATCCCCACAATGGTGTGTAAACCCTGGATCTGTCTGCCCTGTCCTCCCCATGGTCTGCAGAGACACACGCTGTATGGGCAATGTTACCCTCAGACACTCCAGTGCCAGCATGAATGTGTCTCAGCCCCTCAGAATCCCACTAATGGTTCCCACAATCCCACTCAGGAAGTGCCCGGGTGAAAACCAAAGGTCGCCGCAGAAGATGAATGCATCTTTCACGGAGTAAAGGGAATAGTCTTTCCTATCTGCTAGGGCCCGGATGTTTCCGTCCTGTTCTTTCACTGCAGAGGCTGGGGACCTGTCGGCAGGCTGGCAGCATTATGGTTCCAAACAAATATTTAATTGCAACACTACAGAAAAAGAACCATGCTGTTAAAATGTTTATAGCATATTGTAGGGATTGAGTAGTTTTATCGCAAGTTACAACTCTCACTCAGCAGTAAATATGGACATGAGTAATTACAGTGAGGTATCGTTAATATTAATGCATTTAAATGACTGTCATTTGCATACATTACTTATTAATTTGTCATATACAGTACATCAATGGCCATTATAAAATAACAATTCATAATGAGTCTTTATAAAACACTCATTATAATGGAGAATGCCGCAAAACATATTGTTTTTAGATCCAAGATTAATTGTAATAACAACTGGTATTTGAACTGTTATTCACACATAGTGTATATCTCTCTTGTGGCATTTTCCCCGAACACTGAAATTCACAATACAAAAGTGCCCCCTTTTGCCCATAACATGTATTGCACAAGGACATACAATCTGTTTTACAAGAAGAAGAAAATTGTTGTTATGCAGCACTGAACATGGATAACGGATAATGGATAATCTCATGGTTACAAATTATGTTTAGGTACAGGTTTGTTACTGTGTGCACTGTCAACTCTGACCTGCTAGCTTTATGGAGCTGATAATATATTATTTTTTCTAAACTGTCATATGTCTGTGTTTCATATCACACCGTCTCGTGTCTCACTGCTTGCTCCTTGTGTGTGTGCATGCGTGCTATGCCCTCATTTAAAGGCGGAACCTTAGAAAAGGTCTTGCAGTCCGAACCCACACAGTCATGGGTAGTGCTTGTCTATCTCCTCAACAGAGGTCACATCAAGTCCATTACTTACTGTGGCTACAGCGTAACGGTAACAGGTATGCCCAAGTTTGCTTTGACACCAAGGAAAGCACTCTTTATTGAGTCATGCCCCAGGCACAATTCTACCTAGGATTAAAGCAAATCATACATCCTCGACCATTTATGCACATAAATGCCAATACAGACTGTTGATAGGACTACTACCTACAGGGCAACACACAGTTGATGGTATCAAGCAGAGCTAGACTTTCAGGATATCCCTTGTGTCCTAGCTCGGCAGCAACTCCCCTGTTTGATTGGTTGCTTGTGATCTGCCTGTGGTTGCAGCATCATCAGTGAAATCCACAAATTCAGTATCCGAGAGCAGCTTAACTGAAGGACTGCAGAGTGGAAAATAAGCAGTTGGCTGGCTCTACGTGTTTTGGAGAATGTGCCAGTCCGCTCCTCCGAATTCCACAGAACTGATGGAGAACATGGGTAAATACATACAGGGGCAAGAAAAAAAACATATCTATGTGTCCTATTTGGCAATACAGCACAACCATTTCATCTATATTGCATCTGAATTATGAATTAAATTAGTAATGAAATATTTATCATTGTAATGCAATGCCTTTAAAATAAAGTAGCTCCAAAAAAAGAAACAAAATGGCTCCAAACAAAAGAGATGTTTTTTGAGATGTCATATGGGTTGAATACTGAGGCTAGCTTTAATAAATGGAGTAGAGAAAATGTTCAAATATATTGCCCTGCAGCTGTAATGAAATTGGACAAGAAGCGGGGAGTTGTGTCAGTGCAGAAAACAAGCACTAGGGTGCTTTTTCCTTGCATCTTTAAATTGCATTTTTCTTCCATTTTCAATTGAAGTGCTGTTAACACAGGAGGGGAAGTTTCTACAGCGTTTCTATTCATTAGAATTAACCTTGCCTCTTTCACTCATGACAACTGCAAATGTCAACACCTGATCCAGTCTACCGAGGGCTGAGTATAAGCGCACAAAAATTGTGACTGCTATTGACAGCGTGTGTGTGTCTGTATGTGTGTGCGTGTGTTTGTGTGCGTGCGCACGTGCTCAACACAAAGTGTAAGGTGTATGGATCATTCTGAAGTTATCACAAGTTGCCTTGGCAACAGAGAGAGAGAGAGAGAGAGAGAGAGAGAGAGAGAGAGAGAGAGTATAAGTCACTTTTACATTATGTCCTAATATACAGTAGGTTCAGGATACCAAATGTAATCATCTGACAAATCTATACAAATCTAAATTAATGGATGTATGTCCCCAGGTCACTGGGGTTGGGGGTGTCAAGTCTTACATTGGTTACACATATTTACCTTTGAAATAAAGGAATTTTATTTCACACTATGTGAAGAGAATGCTAAGCCAGGTAGCCAGGCAGCCATGGAGTTAACTGGTGTTAACTAACCATCCACTAGGTGTCAGCCTGTACTTGTCACAGCAAGCAGTGTGGTTCTTTTGAGCCGGGCAAACACTGTGCATCTCTTTAAATGGATACATGATTACACGATACAAGACACGATTTAGGTGTTCACGCTGTTTGACAGCTCATACTGCACGGATTCAATCACCCGTCTTGTACATCCAAAGTCCACGATTTAGGTGATCACACTTTAGAACAGTAAGCTACTCAATCATAAAGCTCATGACCTGCTGCTCACAATAATCTCAGAAAGGCCTTCTTGCCCAAAGAAAGGCTTTCTGTCACGTTATGGTTCCTGGCTATAGGTCAGTGTACACTAGCAATAGAGTTGCATGTCCCAAGTCATTCTATGGAGAGTCCCCAAAACTTAGTTCAGACTGTTATAATTGTAATACAATTTACTCATGTTTTAATACTCTGTTTTGTGCAATTTAAGCAGTTCAACTTTTGTAAATAACCTCAAATTGCTGTGTACTAAAACTTTTGACCAGTAGTGTAGGTTGACTTGATGCTTTACGGTAGGCTCTGTCAAAACCACTGTGTATGCTGGTTTTTGTTCCAACCACGTGCAATCCCAAAATTTTAACAAGCTGTTATTTTTTTCTTAATTTGGTGTTTTTTGACGTTTAGAGGGATAATTTATCATCTTAAGCCACATTATGTCAGAAAGAGATATTGCATGCCATGAAGAATAAAAGTCCCATTCTACTTTCATTGTGCTTTCTGAGGTATATTGCAAACAATTACATAAAAAGGTAATAGATTTTTTTAACTGATCAAATTAAAGACCAAGTGAATTAAGTATGCTATGATGTGTTATGTAGGCCTACATGGCAAGTTTGCTACCTTGATGTGCATGAAATAGATTATTCATAAATGATTAGTTGGAGCCAGCTAACAGCACCAGAATCAAAAGCCTAGCTACTTGACCACCGCAAATGATATTGCTGTATTTCCCTAAAAGTGAATGCATGTCAGTTTCACACACATTATCCTTTTTTATTTTTATTGCACAAGCAGCACTTGTATTTTGCTGCCATCTACTGGAAAATAAAAAAATGGGTCTTGAATAACAATTTAATTTCAGGCAGACCTTTGAGAGTGTTGATGATTTTACTGCTCTGGGAGAGTCGCTGGTTGGAATCATAGACCATCGCTGTGTCCGAAATCGCTCACTCGTTTACTCGCTCCCTATACACTACTTAGGGAATCTACATAGAGCACTAGATAAGGATTGACTGGTGAAAGGAGGAGACTACCGTTTCTGAGCAGGCTACTTAGCAACGCGCCTTGCGTGACAGCTGTCACCGGCTTGGTGAGAAAGCATGCAATAAACGGTAAAAAAGTTTATATTTTTATTTTGAACAAGGGTTTTGTTGACTCGTAGGTAGATAGGTGAGTTAGGTAACTAGGTAGCTACCTTATTAAGTTGCATTTTCAATTAAACATAGTAATAATTGTTAAATTTTAAAATATATAGTTAACACTTTGTAATATATTTAATCTACCGCGTTTATTTCGGTTATAAAGCCGATTAAACTGATTTAAGATGAAACTATATATTAACATTTTTAGAACAGCACAGGCTCAGCCGTCGCCATCTTCACACAAAAAATGTCTCCGGTAATGTAGTGTACATAGTTTGTACCCGACATTTTGTGGTGCATTGTGGGGGATATTGAGTGAATTTGACATTTTGAATTCGGACACTCTACAAAATGGCCGATACCCTAAATAGTGCACTATATAGTGAATAGGAAGCGATTTCGGACACACCGAAATATGGATATTTATAAAACTAATATGGACAAAGTCACTTTTACGCCACCCATTGCCTTCCCGCTGGCTCGTAAAACACGTTTTTATGCTCGGAAGTCAGGTGGAAGTACAGTTTTCGCCCCCATGTTGTACAAAAAGAGTCTGCGCAGTGGAGCCAGAGCCCGCCAACTGCCACAGATTGGTCCACAAAAAATGTTTAAACAGCGTACAAACGACACAATAACTTAACAAATCGGCACATGGGGAGACATCAGACGAAGAAAACGCACCTATTGCGACTGCATGTTCTGGTGAGAAAAATGTATTCACTTTGTATTTTTACCACATTTGGTACCATTGACTAGCATTGAAAAACGGGCCTAAAAGACAGATGCTGAGCCAGCCATACTGGCGCCAGAGAGCAACGCTCCCAACAAGACCAGAAAGTGAGCTTCAAAAACGAAGCCCAGTTTTGGCCCCTTGGTTGGAATTCACATGTACATTTTAGGCTTTTGGCAGAGTGACTTTGTATTATTCTTTGGAAACATCGATGATGAGGAGTTCTGTTTGTATCTTGCTCAAGGGCACAACGGAAAAAGGCAGGTAGGCCTATATCTGGGAATCTAAACTGCTACCTCATGGTTACAAGGCAGGCTCTCAACTTGAACATTTTAGATTTGAATGGCCGACGATGTTATAGCCTGTTTAAACTGGGAAAGCGGTATCATCGCACATGCGCTACAAACGGACAGCTACAGGAAGTGTTTGCATCATGGCTAAGCGGTGTGTCAAAATCACGCTCAAGTTAATTCTGCACAGCACTCGCTCTTGCTCTTTTTTGTTCTTGAAATGTATTCATCCAAATCCTTTCTTCTTAAATTGCTCTAGACATATAGCCCCCTCAGCTACAGTAGGCTACGTAGCTACATCATCACATTGTTGATTCTGGATAGATTTGCTAATGTTGATTCAGGATGATCATCGCATTGTTGATACTTGTTACGTCCCTCCATTCCTGGGGGTGGCAAATGTCACTATGCATGTTTTTTTCTAACTGTTCTCTATCTACATATCTTTCTCCCAGATAGCAATTACGGTGATTAGCTGCACCTGGGCGGGACATTTAAATGGAACATTTAAACATTAGCAAATCTATCCAGAATCAACAATGTGATGATCATCCTGGATCAACATTTGCAAATCTATCCAGAAACAACAATGTGATGATCATCCTGGATCAACATGAGCAAATCTATCCAGGATCAACAATGTGATGATCATCCTGGATCAACATTTGCATATTTATCCAGGATCAACAATGTGATGACCATCCCGAATCAACATTAGCATATCTATCCAGAATCAACAATGGGATGACCATCCTGGATCAACATTAGCAAATCTATTCAAGATCAACAATGTGATGATCATCCTGGATAAACATAGTAAAATATATCCACAGGATGAACGATGTCGTGATGATCCTGGATCAACATTAGCACATAAATATCCGGGTGCAACGCTCTGATGATGATCCTGGAAACTGGCCTTGCAACCCTGAATTAGGGTAATATTTTCTAGTGACTAAAATGTTAATAGATATTTATTCTTATTTGCTATTCAGTACTGTAATTCATGATTTAATTGATAAGTACTTTCAAGTTTATCAGCATATTAGTTTGCCATGACTGAGGCATATTTGATCAATTAACATGTTAAGACATTTGTGCATTAATTTGTGAACTATAAAGTGTTACCAGTAAAGTTGAACTATCAACCAGCTAGCTATTTTAACTCATTTAGGCACTGCACTACCTCAGCTACAAATACGTCAGTAATAGTGTTCATAGCCTATATATGAATGATGGAAATAAGGTGGCAGTGAAATATTTTCACCAAAAGTATGATTTTATTAAATGTTTTAAACAGAAATGCAGAGCTACGGTGCACAAAACAGCTTACCTCTCTGGAAACCGGAGTATTTTGGAGGGAATTTTGAAATGGCTCTGGAGAGATGTTGTTCGGCACACACTGATGACATCACATGGCAATCATTGGTTAATAGGAATATTGTTCCAGGAACAACAAGGGATGTTGACGCAGAAACATGTTCTACTTGGGTAAATCATGTTACCCGTAGGGCACACATGGTAAGTTTGCTACCTCATTCAGTTAATAACCTAAATGATTCGCTGAAGCTAGGGTTGCTGACCATCCCATAAAATACGGAATTGTCCTGTAATTGGAACTCATGCTGCAGTGCACATTTTGCACCGTATCTTTCAGAACAGCCCCGCCCCATCCACAATAGATATTGAGTTGTGTTGTTTTGTTGTAGATCAAAGTACTGTACATCAATGCCAGACTGCCCACTTATCTTTTTTCACTTTTATGGCAAATGTCCAGCAAACATTACTTGAAATTACTCAAAGTTAGTGACATAGGCCTACAAAAACAAACCAATGATATAATTCAAAACCAATCATTAAAACAAAGATGAACGTGAAAATTTAGGCCTATATTCTCATAATTTTTGGTTAATAATAAACTCCAGATGGATAACACCTGATAAAGTTTTGAGTTTGACTTTTGCTACATATATTCTCTTTTGCTACATATATTTTAACCGGTCAGAATGGATGTGTAAAATTGGAACCATTCGGCAGTGATGCATGTCTTTGATGCAAAGAAAGTCTTACTGTGCTGTTGTGTCTTTGAGTCAAGAGCACCACATAAGCCTATGTTACAGGTACGTCATGAGCCCGTATATGTTACCTGCAATTGCAGCCTGGAAATTGTGTAGCATGTATCACATGTTTATGCATGCTTCACCCCCATGAATAAAACATTCCACTTCCTTTATTAGACATTGTGTGTCAGGCATCAAGCTGTGGAGTATCATTTCCTCCCAGCGAGGAAAAAAACCTTGCCGTACCCACTTGCCGTTCTCTTGTCACTCCTCTATAGTAAAATCCTGCATCAAAACAGAAAACATTCTTGAGGAACCTATACAAATATACACAGTTCATCAATCTAAGTTTATACCTTCCTCTTATTATTTAAACAATGGGTAATACATTAAAGATGAGAACATCAATACAATCAATGCTGTCACGTCTCGTGCCTCCACGTCCTAGTCTTGTTCTGGTTTTTCCGTTTATATGTATTTTCTATCTGGTAGTCTGTTCCGTGTTTTCCTTCTCTCCCTCCATTTTGTGTCTCCACTTCCCCACACCTGAATTGTGTTTTCTCATTAGTTTCGTCTCACCTGTTGTTTCTTTGTTAGTTTGGTATTTAGTCTTTTCTGTTTTTGTGTTCTCTTCCAGATCGTCTTGTGCCCTGCATTCGTGCTTGTCTCAGGGTGCATCCCATTATTCTTCACTCCCCACCTCCCTTCCTCCACTCCTCCGCCACCACTCCTCTACTACCCGGAATGTGGAGGAAGGGAGGGGAGGATGGGAGTGGAGGAAAGGAGCCGTGAAGAAAAATCTGCGAATCTGCTTCACCGTCATTAAAATTGCCGTCGACTATTGAAGAAGTTGCACTATCATAACTTTATCTGACGCTGAGCCCACAATGAGTCCCAGCGCCAATCACAAATATTATGCACGGCCAGCCCATTTAAAGCCACAAAATGTATTTTAGGTTTCAAGTAGAAGTAGCTATAAACATGTCGCCTACCTGACGTTGCAGTTCGCGTCGAGACAATAATTAATATGTAATCAGTATTAGATCAAAGTGAACATCATGTAGCCTAGTATAGCCTATGTAAACATAACTATTTACTGTCATTTCAAAATCCCGATGTCTGAACATACCAAGCACTAATTCACCTCATATAGGCTACTGTAGCTACATTACAGCCCGATATTGCCACCAGTTCCTTGCACAACACATAGGTAAATTCTGAAACATTTCTGTAGGCTAGATTAGTGGAACGAATTATCGTCATATTATCGGAGCTATTATTCCCAATGTTCATAATATCGCAGTGGTCACACTGAAAAACAATTAGGCCTATTTCCCTCTGTAACATCTGAAATCAAATTTAAAAACGTCCTTTGGAAACGATTGGTTAAATAAATAAATTATTCACAAACTGAAATGGTAGCTGTCATGCTTAGGCTAGCCTATATTTATGTATAGTCATGTTTGTTAATAAGCAACGTTAATGTGCAAGCAATAAAGCTGTATCCTCGACTTCAATTGCCTAACTTTTATGTAGGATATTAACCACAAAAGCGGACCGGCATTTTGTTATTCGTTGTAGGATGCTATGTCCTTTGTGTGCTAATAACCTACTGAAGCACACACAATGTAGGCGAAATATCTCGCATTGGGGCATCATTATCTTGGGGAAATTCATATAAGGCATAGCTACACATCATCACTGTTGCCTCTGTCGGCGTGAGCGTGATAATGTCACCCACAAATGTTTTAAAAACTTCCGCAGTAGGATATATCGATGCATGCTTCGCCGGAGGGGAGGAGAAGCTGAGTTTGAAGCCGCTTCGCTCGTCTTCTCCACTATTGGGACAGTGGAGGGAGGGAGGAACAAAAGATCGGTTTCCTGTGCACGGAGTAGAGGAGGTGGTAATGGAGGAAGGGAGGTGCATTTTTCGACTATTGGAACGTACCCTCAGTCTTTCCAGCGTTTGATTCCTGCTCCTTTCCTGTTCCGAGTTCCTGTGTCCAGTTCTGTGTACCCGACCAGTTCCTGTCCTCCTGCCTGCCCAGCCTGCTCCAGTCCTGCCTGTTCCTGTCCAGCCCACCTGCCCTTCCATGTCCTAGCCCTGCTCCTACCCTTCGCCCTCCTGATCCCCTGCTCTGACGGATTTCCCGGTTCTGACCCCTGCCTGCTCCTCGCTTTTGCTCATCCTGCATTACCCTGTTCACTGGACATTGACCCCTGCCTGGATTTGACTATGTTTCTGCCTGCCCTCTATCGTTTGCTGGACATTGGCCTGTGTTTGTGTTTGTCGACCACAAATAAAGCCTATTCCTATTACTTCTGGTGTCTGTGATTGGTTCCGATCCATTCACATAACATGATGCAATTGTAATTTTTGCATTGATTGAGACACCTTAGATTAGGTGAATAAAAGTCAATACATTACTTTTCAGTTCATGAAACATCCAAGTGCATTTATGGTAAGTAAACACATGATTGCTTCCTCATTGTATAGTGTAAATTTCAGTTCATGAAACATCAAAGTGACTCTATGGTAAGTAAAAACATGATTGCTTTCTCATTGTATAGTGATTGCTTAGTAATCAACATCTGGGTCAATTCCTGATATATTTCTGGATCTTGTATTGTTGTATGTGGCACAGATGGAGGTAGGTGTTGTAAACTATGCACCAGTAAAATTAAGTCCACCAATGAAGATGGGAAGTGGGACGGACATCTACATAATGAGTCACACGGACTAAACTTAGAATACAGTTTATTTTATTTTCATTAAATAAACTTTATTTTTTAATTTCATGTTTAGATATGATGAAAGAGACAAAACATGTGTGAGAGAGAAAAAAAAAGTGTGATGGTATTTGTGGTAACATTATCACAAAAGGGCTAAGCTATAATGCTTTTATTACAGTGATTTTAATTGATCATTTGCACTTTGAGCATTATATACATTCTGATTTAGTTGAAATTTTGAATGTTCTTTCGTGAATATTGCACACAAAAAATGTAATCTAAAAAATGCATCTGTTTTTACAGACTAAACCACACAAATAATTGAGCTTTTCATGGTTCTGAGCTGAATCTCCTGGTCCTTAGCACAGTATTACAGGAGGAAGCACAAGGGACAGCCATCTCTTGTGACCTCATGGCAATTGCAGCCAATAGAAAAGCTTGAGGATATTCCCGCCCCTTTCCCTTTCCCCCCACCCTGGTTATAACAAGCAGCATGTTATTTGTGTTTTCAGGGGGATTTCACAGGAAACATTGAAGCTGATAAGTCAGTCTTAAAACACACTTTGGGAAACATAACTCAGACGCTCAGAAATAGGGGTTCGCAAGGAGACGCTGCACAATGAGAAGACCTACCTTGTATCCCACGGACACGCTCAGCGCACCCTTTGCGTGAATACTGCAACGTGGATAAAGGTCAAAATTGAGGAAATACAATAAAGCCGTATGTAAGCAGTTGCCATGGAAGCACAGGCAAAGCAAAGAGCAGTGTTCTTCTCTTCCTCCCCATGTCAATGATTTTCTATTTTTATGATAAACGTATATAAATGTGCTGGGCAACATACTGTAAATGTAAATCCTAATATTGATTTATTGCTTGGCTTTATTGTTGCATAAAGACGTGAAAAGATTTAAAAACCTGACATTGCGTATATTTATATAATATTGCATTTTATTTCATTTTGATATTAGTGTCAATTACAAGAAATGGAAATGATGCATATATTCATTTTTTGATTCATTTCTTTAATTCAAGTTAATCCTTTATTATACAAACATTTCTGTTTCTGAAATATCCTATTACTTCCCTCTTAAGTTGGCAGTGCTATTATTGAAATATTGATTTGTACTGTATGAAATCAATAATAGACAAAGCCCACAAAACCTCAAGTGGAAGGTGACCGTGTGAGCTCACACTGCCATGTCCAGTTAAATATGGGGAACCTGTAATGTGGCAACAATCTGGAAAATTGTAGCGCAGCCATGCTATTGCAATGTTGAAGAAAACCTAGGCGCTGAATTTATATGGGAAGTGGGACTAGGGTCACGTGGCTGTTGCACGGGCAATTTGTTTGATTTATGGCTCTCCTGCCACATGCGCCACCATAAATGTGCTCGCATGATTTCGAGAAACTATTACCTTCTCACTTGTTCCCTTAAACCATGCATTATCTATTCCCACTGCAGCGTATAAATGCCACGCTCACACGCAAAAAAGCAGAAGGCCCTCTGTCCCCCTAGCAGTTATCCAATACCTTTGATGAGGGGTGTGGGTGGATGCACCATGGAGAATATGTTATCCATTGGTCGACAAAGGATGCATTTGCTGTTGAATGTATTGTGACATTTGTGTTTTCACCATAGAGGCTAGAGAGGTGCATCTCAGGATGTAATTATTCTTCCAAACATATCCTCCCAGGATAAACTTCTGAACACCATTGTTTTACCTGTGTAATGTCAGACCTAAAAAAGGTTAACTTTTCAAAGCTTTGTTTCTTGAGCACTGTTGTACTTTTCCATTCATACCCCGGCTGGTTCATTTCAGGTTCTCCTCTGCCTGTGGATTTATTGGGTCTGGGCTAAGTATTCCAGAAAACAATATTGTTTGGCGAATGGAAACGGTCTCATTTGTGGGTTACTGTGCAACATGGGGCTACGCGACTGTGTTTTTGAACGACAATTATCTGCATTCTTCTTCCTCATTGCTTGTGTGTTTCTTTACTTTTTGTAAACAAAGTTATGTGATTTCAATCCCTAGCAGAATATATCAGATTAAATAAATAAATAATTATTATTTATATACTGTTTACAGCGGGAATGCTGAGTTCATTGCATTTGATATGAGCCGGATTGATATGACCAGCCTGCTGAAACAGGGCTTTTTTTGGTCAGGTATATCATAATGCTGCTTTTCAGAAATGTAAAGAATGTAACCAAATCCTTAAAAATAGAATAAACCAAACTAGTTATGTCCACTTGTGACACACTGAGTGGTGAGTCAACCCAAAGTTAACTGCACACGTTTTGTAATGATACTGAAGCTATTACACCACAACTTACATTTTTAATTTAGCTTTTAACTGATTATTTATTATTTTCTTAATTATTCTTTTAACATGTATGTCTTTTTATCTTATTTTGTGGTGATTTTGGAGTTTTATTTTATGGGCTTTCTTTTTATGCTGTGTATCTGTTGTTCGAATCTGTATTCTTGTTTTAATCTCTACTTTTATGTAAAGCACTTTGAGCTGCAACTATGTATGAAAGGTGCTAAACAAATAAAATGTATCATTATTATTATTACTATCGTAAAGATCCTGTCGCTCTTCCCAGTTAGCTTCTTGTATTTGTAAAGGACAAATCATGCTGCGAGCTGTAATGCAATATTGACTGAGCAAAACGATGAAAAGCGTATTGCCCACATAAAGGTGTTGTGTCAATATACAAACACCAGATCAATATCCCTCTTGTTTGAACAAGTGTCTCGTGGCAGATTACCTTACTGGAAAAAAAAAAAAAACATGCCCTTGTGCTCCAGAGAATGTGATTTGCTCTTTCATAGATTGCATTGATTTTAATGCTTGTCTCATAAGATATTGTCCTTAAATTGTATTGTTATTTCTTTATTTATTAGGGATAATATTGGCACAGATGCTACTAACTCCATTTCACACGATGAATTTACTATACAGAAAACTATACTTGTAGCAGACTGATTTAATTGAAGGGAAGACAGCCCACTCATTCTCCATATTGTTAAGAGTGGGGGAGGCCATTTACTGAATGGAAGTCAATGGGAATACGGCCAGGAAATTGGCCAACAGAAACACAGATGATAAAAACAATGAGCTGTCTTTCTCTTCTCTGTAATGTCAGAAATCAGGGTGTGCTCTACAAAGCAATGTTACACGCAAATCAAGTCAACATATTTTAAGGACAAAGGTACTTTACAGTTGTATGTGAAATTCCTTGCGCACACACAGATAACCACAAGAGGAACAACGGAAAGCTTGAGCTGATCTGTCTGTCTTATCTGATGCTGAGTTATTAGAACCCATGGCGTGCACTGTATGTCATACAGTGCCCTCCACTATTATTGGCACCCCTGGTAAAGATGAGTAAAAAGGGTTATAAACAATTCACAGCTTGGTGAATTAGCTTAATCTCACACTGAAAAAATGAGAAAAATTGGACCCTAACCCTAACCCTAACCCTCATCAAGAAATAATTATTTTTAACAAAACCACATGTTCCACAATTATTGGCACCTCTGCATTTATAAATAAAGTACTATTTTTTTATATTTGGTCGCATATGCCATGACTTCCTGATGTCTGTGACCCAACAACATCAAAAGACTCTTGATATCTTATTTTCTGGTACTCTTACAAGCGATACTATTATGTCCCTGCATTTGAATGGATCTCTATGGGAATTGGGGGGTGGGACTAGATTTAGCTGTAAATTATGCTGGAACAGTATGAATACATGGTTGGCTAAATGGCTGTAAGTCATCAAGAGTCTAAGGCAGGGGTAGGCAACCCTGGTCCTAGAGAGCCGCAGAGTCTGCTGGTTTTTGTTTTCACCTTAAACACAGCAACTAATTAGACCAAAGAAACCAGGTGAGGTGAGTTAACTGTGTAATCAACTGCTTTAATTGATCAATTAAGTGGTGAGTAACAACAAAAACCAGCAGACCCTGCGGCTCTCTAGGACCAGGGTTGCCTACCCCTGGTCTAAGGTATCAAACGAGCCTCAAACCATCACTTTGCTGCCACATATGCAGTAGATATGGATGGATCACTTTAAGGGTTGTTTCTCCTGACACATTTTCCTATTGAACTCTATGGCAGCAGAGTGTTGGTTTTAGGCTTGTTTGATACGTCAGACTCTCGAAGACTTAGAGCCATATAGACAACCATGTGTTTCATACTGTTCCAGTGTAATTTACAGCTAAATCTAGTCCCACCCCCAAATTCCCATTGAGATCCATTCAAATGCAGGGCCGTTATAATATCTCCCTAAATGTCCAGAATAGGGTGTTATATTCCAAAATATATTTATTGTTACTTTTCTAAATGTGATTTTAGTTATAATTGCAGAAAATTTGGTCACATTTTATTTATTTGAAAATAACCAGAAACAAAACAGTAATATTTACAATATTCAGACCATTTCACTCAAAAATATGCCTTAGTTTTTATTTGGCACAGTTAGCAATTGTAGCAGCATTGTAGCAATGTATGGGGCAAATGGCGAAGATACATCATATTGTCTCACTGAATGAATAATGAATGGCTTATTACATTACAGAAGACAGTCGAAAAGTAGGTGCGAATGGAATTAGCATAATGGTTTGCGGATGTCCCTTATGACTCCTTTTGGGATAGGATGACTAGAATAGTGGTCTGGTCTTATGACTCCTTTTGGGATAGTACCACTAGAATAGTGATCTGAAATAGAATTATTCCATTGCTGGGGCAATTTGGGTCACTAACTGTCTTGTCAGAGCAACAATGTAAATGTTCCTCACCTTGATCGCATTTGTAGGCAACCAGCCATGCGCTTTTTCTAACCATGCAGGTGACTGCTGATTCTTCTCTTTTATTTATTTATTCAAGTATTGCTTTCCAGATCTATGGATATTTATGCAAGTTCAATACTCAAGACAGAGTGATTCAAGATTCACTTCAGTCCCAAGCATTAAACTGTCATGGTTTGTGGGTTTTTATTTTCTTATCCGTTGTGGTTCTCGTCCTTATTTCCCTATTGAGAATCTATCTGATTTTTTCCACATTTCGTTTCGGGGTTTGCTTTCCCTCATCATTGTTTTCACCTGTGCTTCTACCTGCGGGGTATTTAAGTTCCTCACTTCCGCTTCCCCGGTGCTTCTTTGTCATTCGACATTGCATTGAGACTGGTATAGCCAGGTACTAGCGACCTCTTAAACGCTGTTTATGTTCACGGGGGACTTGCTATTAGCTTTTAGTTCAGGTATAGGTATTATTCCTCCTGTTAGCATTCTGTGCTATTTATTTTATTCTTTGCTGTTCTCTGAGACAGTTTTCTTTGTTTGTTTCGTTTGTTTTACACTCTTCCGGCCGTCCGAACTTATGTGCCAAAGGTGTTCTTTTCTTTGCTAAGTTTCCCGTTTTGGCTCCAGTATTGAGCTCAGGAGATTTAGTTTGTGTTTCACTCGTTATTTGAGTTCACCCTATTTTAGTGGGTTGATTTTTGTTTGGCTGTTTTTTCTTTCTTTGCATTTATTTTGTTATTCCCTTTATTGGTCCTCGCTGCGTAAGTGACTTGTTTCTGATCCCCCTACCTTCGCGTTTGATTATCCGCCACTAAAAACCATTACATAAACTACTTTTCAGATGGTTCAAATGACTAGAGGGTAATAAATTGATCAAAATAGACACTTATCTTAAATACCTTAAATCACTGAAATACAACAAACTTAATTAATTCCAGAATTGGTATATCACACCAATCGAGGCGCGGTGTACAGACTGAGTATACAAAGGAACACTGCACTGATATTTGTGATATTTGATTTAACAGCATTAAATAACTCTTCGCCAGCACAGCCTGTGTGTGGCTCAATATAAACCTGCTTACTGAGGGTAAAGATGGCTGATTTGTATTTTCTCAGCACAGAGCTTGCCAAATTGTGAGATCCACGTTTGCTGGCAGTGGATTTTGAAGAAGTCTTGCTTCAAAGAGCTTAAGAAATATTCCCTAGCTATCTCCTCTCTGGGCTGCATTAATTCTGCACATTTCCCTGCTCTAGCAGCACAGGTGTGAAGAAAGTGACAGGAGAGATAGGAATGTGAATGTGAATGAGTACATTGATATACAGTGCCCACCAGCCCAAATACATCGAAAAGGACAAATCTCAGACCCATACTTTGCATATACGTTTTTGTGTGTGTATTTTATTTCATGCCAATTTGTTAACCTAGACATTTTAAGCCAATCTGTATCAAGCTAGGGTTAGGACATATCTGGATGGAAAACTACAAACAAAACATGCAAATGGTATGTACAAAATGTACACAAGTTGCCACAGCATAACAAGTTGTGTTAATATATTCTTTCCAGAAAAATACTAAATTATAGTAATTTAAATAATTATTTCACTCAACCCAAACTTCCCTCTATTTATAAAGAACATGGAGACCCTGTAAGAGGTCAGTCAGCCAATGACGGCAGACAACATTATGCTATGGCGTGAATACTACTTGTACCACAGCTCCCAATGACCTATATAGATGGTGTTCTGAATAGGACAAGCGAGTCCTGCATCCAGGTCCACACATGAACCTGGGGTTGTCCAGTGAGCACCATAATTCTTTGGAAAGTGACACATGTTTTGTTATTTTAGTTCTGTACTCTAGCACTTTGAGTTTGAAAAAATACAATGAGGTTGAAGTGCAGACTGTCAGCTTTAGTTTGAATGTATTTTCATCCATATCGCATGAACCGTTTAGAAATGATAAAACCTTTTGTACATAGTCCCCCCATTTTTGGGCATCAAAAAATATTGGACAGTTTAACATAATGTAGAAGTAAAGTAATCATGTTTAATATTTGGTCACATATCCTTTGCATGCCATGACTTTCTGATGCCTGTGACCCAACAATATAAAAAAAACTCTTGATATATTATTTTCTGGTACTCCTACAAGCGATACTATAACCTCTCTGCATTTGAATGGATCTCTACGGGAATTGTGGGGTGGGACTAGATTTAGCTGTACATTACACTGGGACAGTATGGAACACATGGTTGACTAAATGGCTCTAAGTCATTCAGGGTCTGGCGTATCAAACAAGCGTTAAACCATCACTCTGCTGCCAGATATGCAGTAGATATTGATGGATAACTTGAAGGCTTTCTTCTCCTGACTTATTTTTCCAGTTCAATAGAAAAATATCAGGAGAAACAACCCTTAAAGTGATCCATCCATATCTACTTCATATCTGGCAGCACAGTGATGGTTTCAGGCTAATTTGATACCTCAGACCCTTGATGACATACAGCCATTTCGCCAACCATGTAGTCCATACTGTTCCAGCATAATTTACAGCTAAATCTAGTCCCACCCCCCAATCCCCATAGAAATCCATTCAAATGCAGAGAAGTTATAGTATCGCATGTAAGAGTACCAGAAAATAAGATATCAAGAGTCTGTTGATATTGTTGGGTCACAGACATTAGGAAGTCATGGCATGCAAAGGATATGCGACCAAATATTTAAAAATATTACTTTATTCTACATTATGTTAAACTGTCCAATATTTTTTGATGCCCGGAAATGGGGGGCGACTATATACAAAAGGTTCTATAATTTCTAAATGGTCCATCCGATATGGATGAAAATACCCTCAAATTAAGGCTGACAGTCTGCACTTCGACGTCATTGTCATTGTATCCTTTCAAACTCAAAGTGCTAGAGTACAGAACCAAATGAACAAAAAATGTGTCACTGTCCAATGAATTATGGTGCTCACTGTATGTGCTGTCGGCAGGATATCATCAGCATCAAATGTTACGTGACTTTCGGACAAAAGCTGAGGAATTCACAACAGTGTATGATGTGAATAAATAAATGGTATGAACACCACATCTAATTACGTACTTGCCTATTCGAGGATACGAACAATAAATATCACGTGATATTTGGGATTACGTCAAATAATGAACTATTTACACAAATTAAGTCGAAAAATTTTGCAGAGCCACAAGCACAGCACGTTTAATTCATTCTGGCAGTAGGGTAAGGATGCTGATTACATGGTATGTGAGTGCCAATTTTACCAGTGTATTTAACGCACAACTGCTGATCATGTCTACTAGTTGAATGAGTAAGTTTATTTTATTATAGTTCTTTATTTTGTACTTTTTTATTTTTTCTGTGAGTTAGTTCAATGAAGAATTGGGTCTTAACAATGGCCTAATTATGTCATAGCTCGACACGGTCTAGACTCTATTCCTCGGAACTGACTAACTGAGATAGCTGGCTGAGTAAAATCCGTCCGAATATAGCCTATTATTAATAAAAACTCAGCGCAGTTAGCCAGCAACGAGGAATACGACCCAGCAGGTGGCGATGTTTACAAATACAGCACAACTACAGGTTGCTGATGAAACTAATGGTTTATTTATAAACGCTGCATTTTCTGGGGCCTAAATGTCCTTAATAAACGACACAGTCAATGCTGCGGTACAGCAACACATCCAGCTTCAAATGTCTTGTATCACCATAGCAATTTGTGTTTTGCTTCTAGTCCTCATTTCACAGAATGTGTTTCTGGAAATACGTTCGCCACAACATATTATTCAACTATAGGTTACGTTGTCCGCAAAATCCCCTGCAACTTGCACAGTGGGGAAATATTCATAGGTTTGTCGGTTGAACGAAATCCACTAGTATACACTTATTATTTTAATCATCAAAAGCACAGCAACGGGTGACAGTGTAGTACAATTATGCAAATGTTTAATCCCAGAAAGAGCATTGCAGGTGTAGCTACGTTTGAGCAATGTAGGCAATTTCATCTGAAGTGCTTCAATAATAATTTAAAAACTGCTGCTGTATACATGGATTGTCTATAAAAATGAAACATGCATAAGTCACTCTGGATAAGGCCCGCTGTAAAATGAAATGCGTATTTTGTTGTGTGCATTGTGCAACAGTTCAATACAGTGGCGAGGCCATATAAGGAGAAGGGTGTGCCTGCAATACCGGAGCAGTGACCGTCTCAGGGCCGTGACAGTCTCAGGGCCGGCAGGGACCGTCTGAGGACCCTACAGTTCTGCGCATGCGCAAGAGAAACAAAAAGATGGACAAAGAGATGGACGACAATCTGAACGTGAGTGCAAAACTGAATGTGAATCAAGTTTTATTTGTTTAATGTTAAAAACCGATAGCTTGCTGCAAAACGAACTAACGTTGACGTTAGCCTCATTTGTTTATTAGTTTAATGAAACCGTAGCGCGGTTTTGGCAAGCCCAACTAGTTGACTATGATAACGAATATCTAGCCAGCACATTGATTAAACTTAATCTGTGATGTTCTATTTCCAGAGGTATGCCTAACCATGTAATGTATTTGTGTGTGTTCCTGCTCCTGCCCCTTTAAAGCCTATATAAACAACATGCCTACCATGGTGCTACTTGTGTACGGACCCGTGTATAATGGCTTGCTGTTCTGTATTGGTATAATGTTATATTTGAATTATATTGTTTAAAAATTAACCATTTTCTTTTTGTAGTCCATCATATATGCCCTGGCTGTACTTCAGAAGCTGTCCATGCAGGAAGCTGAGCAGGTATTCCTCTCTGGTCCGGTTTATCATCACAGGTAAGAGTAGAGAATGTAATTTTATTTACACAATGCCATAAAATCTATCAACTATTTACTAATATTACTTAATACCTTAATAAAGAAGTAGACCATTAGCAAATGTTAACTAAATATGAGTTAACTGTTATTTAATGCTTATAACTGTAAAAAGCAATGTTAATGAATGTACCCTTTTTTATTTTATTTTATTTTAAGTGTTACCAATATTTATGTTAACCTAGCAGTGATTATGTTGTCCGTCTTTACTATTTCAGTGAAGTGGAGGAATATAACCGAGGGATATACCGGCAATTGAGGACAGAAGGGAGACTATTCAATTGGTAGGTAGTGCTGTTACCGACTTCACAATCTGTGGTTTGAATATTGAAGGCTCAGGAAAAGTCAAATGTCAATAACATGTTATTTCTATTTTGTTTTCTATTGTATTATTGCATCTCTCTCGCTCTCTCAGAACAGGAAACCAGGCCCAACAGGCGGAATGTACAGCGCTGGAGCCTCTCAAAATGTACCCTGTGCAAATAAAAGTTATTTCTTTTAAATTTTGTGCACAAATTTGTTTACATTCACGCTACTAAGCATTTTCCTTCAATGAGATAAACCACCACCAGTCAGGGTGTGACCATTAATTACACTGACACAACTTTTGCTGGGGACAATAAAAGCCAACTCAAATATGTGTTTTTGTCACATGACACAATGCCACAGGTGTTGCAATTCTTGAGAAAGCATGCAATTGGCATGCTCAATGCTGGGAGCTTTTTAAATTTTTTCAACAATTGACAAATTTCTTGTGTGAAATATTACTTCTCATTATATTTTCAACTTGGAAATCACTTCCATCTTATTTAAAAAGATGAACACACACGGGAGCTGTACTAGCTTAAAAGAATGGATGTTTCCGTTTTATTCTGGACACCGCCATTGGTGGCTGTGAGAAATCTGCGCCTTGGCATATTCTACAAGTCTCTGGAACTCTACTGGAGGGAAGCTACACCATTCTTTCAAAATAATGTTAAATTGGGTTGAGATCAAGTGGCTGCAAAGGCCATAGCATATGATTCCCATCATTTTCGTACTGTGAGCCACTGTATTTGCCTTGTAAAATAAATGCATTTTGGGGTAAAATGAGTTCTATGTTACATTACATTACAGGCATTTAGCAGACGCTCTTATCCAGAGCGACTTACACAACTTCTTATTACATTTATCCATTCATACAGCTGGATATATACTGATGAAATTCAGGTTAAGTACCTTGCTCAAGGGTACAACAGCAGTGTCCTACCTGGGAATCAAACCTGCAAAAGTTCTAATCTAATGCAAAAATTATGAGGTCAAATGTTTTATACAGCTTTATTATTGACATGCAAGAACTGCGGTCGTGCCATGGTTGCACTGCAATTCAGTAGGTGAAATGAAAAACTAGGGCCCTGACACTGTCCCGGTCCTGAGACTGTCCCGGCCCTGAGACTGTCCCTGACACTGCACTGCTCCGGGCCATGTTGCACTGTTGCGGTCATCCAATTGGGTAGGTGGCGCTGTCGCGAAAAACTAGGGTCCTCAGACGGTCACTGCCGGCCCTGAGACTGTCACGGCCCTGAGACGGTCCCTGCTCCGGTATTGCAGGCACTGGTCCACGTAGATTGACAGCTGGCCCACTCAATCAGAGCTGAGGGAATTTTATGCACAATGATGTACAGCGGGTGTATCCAATAAAGGGTCGAAATTTAACAATGCATGCGGAAGCGGAAATACGGGGAAACCGACCGTGCAAAGGGAGCAGCCTGTGCAGTTACATCGTCATGGCTAAGCAAAATCTTTAACGAATTTCTTTAAAATAAAAAGAATCGAGTCTCCTCCCGTTGTCGATTTACCACCTGATGGCCAGGAGCCGTTTACGTCTGGTTCTTAAAAAAAAGGTAAGGGTATTTTCCCTCTATTCTATGCAGATTTTATTTGGGTTTCCGAATTATAAGCGTTAATAAAAGTAACAGTAGTGTTTGTGATGAGACATCTCACGTTGTTTAGGTCAAGCCTTTGACGCTCTCTCTCTCTTCCCCCAGGGGTTTTCAAACTACAAAAAAATGTTGTCTTCAGACAGGAAGGAATCATTCATCACAACAGCTACTGATGTGTTCATTACTAATGCTGTGTTCATCTTGTATACAATAAATTACTTCCTGTAAGAAATCAACACGACGCTCTTTTGTCAGAAATGTTTTTTGTGGTTTACTTGCATAATCTGGCTGCTTTGTAATCAGATGTCAAGAACGGTCAGTGATGTAAATGTAGTGTTACAGCTATCAATAGCTGTGTGAAACAAAGTAGTTAGCTAGCGTTAGATTAGTTTGCTGCTCCTGTCCCCACTGGGCAATGATGTTAATGTCACAGCTATCTGTCGTTGTATGTCTAAAACAAAATGCCGTTAACTAACATTTCCTTATCAATGCTGCTTGTCTGTTACATTGTAACAAGAACGCATTTATAACCGTCCTGAAATTAGCTAATTGTGTAACCACTTTTATTAGAAGCTATAGCCTAGACTTTGTAGAGTTAAATTGGTAATATTGGGAGATTAGGTACAGAATTGTGGTCCACCCCTATTTAATCAAAGTCCACTCACTTTCAGATTTCTGGCCTCGCCACTGGTCCAATACATCTATACTTCCCATGATGCTTAACAATAACAACTGTACATGCTGTCATTGTGATATAGTAGGGCTGTGGTATCCATTTTGTAACTTTCATTACAGCAGTGTCCACTTGTGGGATACATTCTACCATTTTTCTAGATGCATATCAATAAGTTGGCATACAGACCATTATGACATGGAGTATGTTTTAATAGCTCTTTTTCAACAGTTCAACTGACTCGACACTGTTGCTGTGGGTCACGCTTTCATAATGGCCACGCCACAGCATACGCACACAGTTTCTCGTGAAGCTACCACTACATCTCTGGTACAGTTATGTATCAAGCGGTCGCTCACCTCTAGTGATGTCAGTGTTGAGAGCCACTGACGCATGCGCATTACAAGCACACTAGTGGATCCTGTTTGTCTTCAGTCCTACGCATCCAGCGCAGACCATCTTAGCCAGCCTACGCGAAGAACTATCACCGAATTCAAATACATGATCCTCGCTTAATCACTCCAGCTCTCGCCAGCAACCCAGCTGGATAAACGACGAGCAATTGAGATACTGCGGAAATTATCGAAAACGGCCAACTGCGCTCTGGAGATTTGAGCAAATCACCACCGTTTTTTGTATTTTTTTGGGATAAATTTTCTCATCGCGCGTGAGGATGAGGTTGACTAACAGCAGACGGTGCTCAACAGTGGACGGGGACGGAAAGGAGCTGGCTCCCCCGTTTAGAAACCCCTTTGCGCATGACTTGCGGTTCACCCCCATGCAGAAAGCCAAGGTAAGCACGAAACTCAAAGTGAATATAGTGCGCGTTAAGAAATATATCAAGCGAGGCGTAAGCTAAGTTTGCGAGCGAGCTGGCTGCAACAATTTTCCCACTAAGGATTGTTCCAGCTAGCTACTTAGCTAACTAGCTGGCTACGCATGGACAATACGATTCAGAAGTGACTTATCGAAAGACAAGCTTCAAACCCCAACCGATGGCTCCGATTGTAGTTGCACGAGATATTATGTGTATTCTTTGCCATATCAAATAAATAACCACAGAGGCTGTCGCTGGCGTAGTTTGGACAGTGTTACAAATCTTCATAGATAACGGTAACCGCGATCACATACTATACCTAGAAACATGGTCGCTTGGGCCCTCACCAGTGCTTAATATGTGAGCTAGTCGCCAGTTGCATGCAACATGTCATATTGTTCATATAGACATTCTTGTAGCCTAATGTGGTCTGGCTCATGTAAAGTGTATCACTTGGATTGAGCTTTAGATTTAGATTTAAACTGAGCCTAGAGGTTTATTACCTTTCCATTTTACGAAGATGTATTCAGGTTGACTGAAATAGGACTTTAAACGCTAGTATGAGCGCGACAGATGCTGTCATACATGAGAATGGCATGATCCGTGTCTTGAGATGCTTTTACTGTATAGAAAACAGGGATAACTGTTGATAACTTTCCAGTTTTCCGTGCCTCCCCCCCCATCCTAACCATGCAACAGTGCCCACCTGTATGTAGCGAGGATAGTTACCCACAGCCCCATCAATCTAATCTAAACCACTTTCTAGATATCACCGTTGTTGATACTCGCTACCCCCGTAGATAGGCTACAGTATACCAGCGAGCTAGTTTTGTTTAGTATGAAGCTAACGAGCAAGGAGTGCAGGCTGTGCACACGAATGTGCATTACAGAGAGCAGGTCCACGTGATTGCCCCATCCACGCCCCTCAGATATGATAAATGTTAGTTCTTATAAAATGAACTATTATGCAGTTGCTTGTGTGTAAAGACAGTAAACGAGCCGATTCGCGTTGTGCCAAGCTAAATACCACTGAACTGCTACTTTATTTTGCACAATGGATCTGTTTTACAGTGACTATTAAGCGGCATATTCGTTTAATATGCCCCTGTGAATGCTGTGGTCAATTTTATCAGAGCAACAATTATTTATATTTGCAGGTGAATTCCATTTGCGTGGAAGTCCTCATTTACGTCGAAAAATGTTCCTGTAAAAATAAGATTGACAGTCCTTGAAATTTACAACCCGGTGGATTGATTTCTGTGATTGATGTGTTTACCAATATAACTAGTAGGCTACTATACGTTTATAAAACATACGTTTGTATAATATCACTGAATTAGAACCATACTCTCCCAATTGCCACATTGTGCTGCCAGCTGACCTTTACCACGGTGTTTCGAAACATCTGTGCTAGATACAGAACGAGTGGTTCCACCTAATTATTGCAGTATCACTGTGTCGGCTATTGCACAGAACAATTATCATTCTGAGCAGATTCCTTTCCAGCATCACGCTGTTTTGATTTTTTTAAATTTTAAAAATTTAAGATCTCAAGGAAATCCACAGAATTTTTTTTGTTTGTTTCTTCATCATAACTTATCACAATAATTGCCAAAGATACCCATTTGATTTATTGCTGCTGTATTGTGATGGTGTCTTGTTTCTGTGTACAAGAGGAGTTTTTCACATGCATGAGGGTGTTTCATATGTATGCGTTGAACTCATGGAAATAAAATAAATAAATAAAAAAGTCAAATTTAAATCAGTCTTTTTGATGATGTGACAGATTGTCCGTGCTTTAATTCAGCATCTTTGTCCTGCCCTGCATGACCAATGGCTTCTTTTCAGGGGCAACCAGTAGTAACCTGTTGACCTGCATCTTGCCTCATTAATATACCTTTGTGGAATAATTTGATCATGGTGGGTGTGCTACGCGTGTGCGTACTGTTGCTGATCTGCAGTTGCTATGAAGGTCTGCTCCTCTGCATTTAAAATTCAGATCAGTTAAAATCAAATCTTTTGTTGTTTCAGTTTGTGTATTGACTCGTTGAGTAAGGCGAGCTCCGGCAGGCTTCTTTTGATAGCCAGATCATTGTATCAGTTCATTAAATGTCATTTTGTTTCTGGCAAATGCACAGCTTATTTATATTTATGATTGATTAATTCATGATGGATGTTTTACTGAAGCTATTTCATGCAACTTGCTCTACGGCTGTGCCAAACCCAAGGTTTGAAACGGCACATTGTCTACACACAGGTCAAGTTACCTAATCGCTGTTCCTCATCGCTGCCTGCAAGGGCATCCCACGAGGGTGATGTGCACTCATTTTTTCACGTACATGTCCTTTCAAAAAAAATGTCACGCTGAGCTGATTTAAGATGTGTATATTTTAAGCCGCCGCGTCTGCATTTCATAACACACTGATCAATTTAATGACATTTGCATGTCAAAGTTGCCATAAACAAAAGACAAACAGGAAGTAATTTGCAGTGTAAATGCAATTAATCTCACTGCTAACGCTAATAGCCATCCAGGATTTCTTACTGTAGACAACCCTCACTCAGTGTGTCTTTGACAACCTTTCTGTATCTATTAGCACAATTCTTGTGGGTGTAGACCACTTCCCCAGGATCCAACTGGTTCCTCTGTTCAACAGTTAAGCGACTGTGTGCTGATACTGTGAGACCGGAGGTACCGGCATATATCCTTTTTATAAACAGACACAAAGGTCAGCCATACTCTCCAGGCAAGACAGCAGCGTATGTATGTGTTATATAACTCAATGGCAAGCTGCTTCTTCTGTTTCTAAAATAACAGCCCCAAACGGCAAACTGCTGTAACAGTACGTATCTGGTTTGCTCTTTATTTGAACTAGATATGCAAAACAAAAAGAGAAAAACGAAAGAAAAATAATGTGATAGATGAATGTAAATATACCAATGTAGGCTTGATTGATTTTAGTCGCCTATTAGTGACATTATAAGCAAGAATTATCATTGAAATTCTGACAGCTGATTAACTCAAATGGCACATCAGCCAGACTGGTTACTGACAGTGGCGGTACATCCGAATCTTTGGAATGTTTGGAAACCTCCCAACTTTGTAACTTGCATTCTTGAGCGATAATGTTTACCCCAGTCATTCATGTTCAGCTTTAAGAATAATGGGGAAAAAAAGACAGACTTTCATTCTTAATTCTGAACCGGTTATGGTACAACTGTGTCAGTGTGAAGTGATTGCTCAGGTGGGGTGCAAAATCTGTTTCCACTGCGGGGTCAAGGCGTTTTCGATGACGTAGTGTTAACCAAAGGAGATTCCTCCTTTCTATCTGTGTTAAATGGAATATTGTCACCCATTTCAGCCACTATAGGACGGATGGATGGATGCATATGCCTGAAGCATGCCATGAATCATTTTCTGCATTTCCCTCCTTTTTTTTTCTCCTCGTTTCTCCTCCTGCCCCTGCCTCTTCACCTCCTCTTCCAATTTTCCCTCTTGATTGTACCTCTTTCCTTCCTCTTCTCCCGTTTTCTCCCCCTCTCCTCATGCCTCCTCACGCCTTTTTCCTGTTTTTTCTTCTTTCTCCTTCTACCTCTTTATTTTCCCCTCTCTGTCGTCTTCGTGTTGCACACGCGTTCGTTTTTCTAAATACACTTTGGACTCATCTGCCAGCATAACCGAGCCTATCAAGCCTCAGTAATGCACATCATTCTCAATTGAAAATGATCCTCTGTGAAGAATGGTGGGTGTGGGGTGGTGAAGCTTAGGGCAGCTGTTGAATAAGCAATTCGGAGATCAGGGTAGTGAGGCAGGTGCATTAGGTCACAGCTCCGCTGGGCTTTTTGGGAAGGGGAAAGCGCTCCTCGCAAACTGCATTGCGACAGTAAATGGGGTGGGGTGGGGGTGTGTGTCTGTGGGGGGTTATTTTCACCCATATGCTGACCAGCATTTATCAGAACATGAAGCCAAGGCTATAAAGCCATATCGAACACTTGCAAAGTCTCTTCTGCTACAGTCAAAAGTGAGCACAGTGTTGGTGGTACAGTAGATACGGCATGCTTTCTGCCTGTCACTCGGTGAACTGTGTGTCTTTCAATGATAGACTGATAGTATTGCACATCAGCTAGGAGTGTTATGTTTCTGTCTACTCTTGCTAAGAATTTCACAGGCCTGCACTAGTTCTTTTCTGAAGCCGATTTTCTCATAGCTCTGACTAAGAATAAAAGCTATTCTAAATGGGTAGTCCAACACTGATAGTCCATTCTTTGTTGACTAAGAGAAACATCGCTCTCTGTCATGTGAGCACTTGTTCAAGGGAAGGCAATGTAGCAAATTCCACATGTAACACAATTTTTCTGATTAAATTGGTTGGGCATCTCGCTGTATACAAATGAGGTTTAATGGAAAACCTGTGTGTATGTATCTGCAGGGTGATTAAAAACAGGAAACTACTGTGATTGATGGCATCCGCAAGGAACCAGTTTTGTGTTTGTTTTGATAGATTTTTACAAAAGTTCATGGTTTCAGCACAAACTGACAACCTTTAAAGTGTCTCAAAATTTAACCTGCACATCTGAGAACCTCATGAAGATGAAATGTTCTGGATAACAGCTGTAGAGTTTCCCGCCTTTTTCTTGTCACTGTGCCTGTGTGCAATGCCCCCACTGCCCTGAAAGTGAAATTGGACACATTTTGTGGGATGTTACATTAATAGTGTTAATTTAGTGTTGATGCTAATAGAGCATGGGTGAAAAGTTGAGGGTTTTCATTATTCAAGAGAAATTGCAGAAAAGAGGCCCCTCAGGCTCTGCAGTGTTGCCATATGCATTCAGCGCTGAAATAGGTCTATCGACAAAATATTTCTATCTTTAAAGACTGGTGATTATGACATTTATTATAATAATTTTTTTTTTAATACATATATCCAATTTATGCTTGCCTCATAAATTTAAAAGAATGCTATGCAGAAAATATAGTGTCTCCTTCGCATATCTTAAAAAAATATTTCCGGCACAATGGCAGCATATAAACGACTGATATGAAACGGGCTCTGCCCATTTCTTGGGTAACATCTTTATCCCAAATGTGAGTGAAATTGCTATATTTCACTGACCGGACGCTCATATCTTGCAAATTGTCTGTCAAAAACATAGTTGACATCTATAGTATGCTGAGGGGATTACCCCCAAAGTTAGTGATTTATTGCCCTCTGAGTAAAAAATACATCGAGTACCAGCAAGAGATTGGCTGTCCCTCTTAGGCTCTCTCAGTAGAACAAAATGGAGGTTTAATGAAACTGGAGTACAGTTGCAGCAGAAATTAAGAATTTAGGTGCACGTGACGGTCTGCAGAACCTGTCGTATGGAATATTATAAGTTGCTTAACTGTTTCAATATTTTTATGGAGGGGTGTAACATTTTAAGCTTATTTTGTTTGAATATACCCTACACTTGGTTATAATAGTAGCACTATCAATTACACTTCTCACTTGACTTTCCCATCAAAGAGTTTCCAACAAAAGCTTCAGAAGCAATGTTTCTACGTTTATACTTTGATGTAGGACAGTGTCATTTGCTTGCTACTTTTTCCATCAACAGGAAGGAGTTTTGATGTTAAAAGAGGCTTTGTCATAAAATGCAATGGATGGATAGTCTTAATGGCAGTATGAAATTGATTTATCGGCCATAAGAGATGACGGTACCTTTTGCCAGACATTTTTACTACAGAAGCATAAGTAGTTTGATAACCTTGTACTGCTACGGTGTCATTTAAAACTATTTTTAAACAGTAAAGCGTCCTTACTGCGATTAATATAAAAACTGTAACGACAGACAGACAGTCTGCTGCATTTCGGTAGACTTTTACTGACAGTCGCCTCATCGAGAAGCGCGGCAGACGGAAACTGCGTGTGCTCCGAGCAGCAATTAAAAGTCAGCGTTGATTTGCAGCGAAGCGGTTGATATCGGAATGAGCCTAAATATTATTTGAAGGCAAAGGATGCGGTTGAGAGGGGAGTCGCGCGCGGGGTGTCTGGATCCGATGAACTTTCTCCGCGGCGCTGCGCTTTAACGTCGCAGCGCTTCCTGCTCCTCGGCGCACACTCCCGCTGAGCTATCCGAATATCCCCGGCTGTACAAAGCCCCCCACTTTGATACAGCTCTTGACTAATGCCTTTTCAAAATTAACTGGCCTTGAGTTTGTGTTTGTGCATTTGTCCCCTCCATCAAGGCACGCTTGCATCCTGTTTTATTTCCTCTGCCAAACAAGTGGCAACTTGTCAGATCTTGTGTACAAGTATGGAAAGCCTCTGAAAGGTTTGGAATTGGAGTTTTTTTTTTGTTTGTACTAATTGCTCTGAGTAGTAGTTGCTTATTATCGAGTAGAGTGTGTGACTGCCACATTGTCAGCGTGCAGTTTATTTAGTGTAATGCCTGAATGACGAGTTGCAGTAATATCTTAATTTATCCCTTTTATCGTTTGTATTTACGTGTTGACCGAGGGATCAGAAACATACTGTATCTTAGCTCAGGGAGAAGGCAAGCGCATCTTCTGCGGCATTAGGTTATCTCGGTGGGCAATAGATGGAAAGGGCAAATTAAATGTTATCAGATTCCTGCCTTGCTTTTCCATTGCTCTCATTTTAAGATGAAGCTGTTTATTAATAATACAACGAGGAATCTGACGTGTTGGTAATGTATTTCTGTATCACGGCACTGCAAACGGGCTAATGGTAACTGTAATCGACAGTACAGAAAGGATACTAAAACATTTGTAATGTATGTCTACTGTTGTCTTTTTTGATCTTGTGGAAATTACTTTTGTTTCACGGACTTGAAATCTCCCGAGCTTGAACAGTTAGTCAACAACCATTTTTCTATGACTAAAACAAGATAACTACATAAAAAACACAGCTTTGTTGATGAAAACTGAGATGAAATGTACTAACACTTTTTGTCCACAAATAAAAAAGAGATTAAAATTTCATCAACAGATGATTGGATAATTAAGTGGCATAAAATACTGTCCACAACACTTTCCAAATTCTGTACAGTGTATCATAAAGATATCACCGAGCATCCAATCAGACAGATTGGAGGGGAAGCTTGGCTCATCATATCGGTATCTTTCATCCAATCATCTGCATCCATGCGACGGTCCAGAGTTTGCAAGGTGGGTGCGCACACATGATTGGATCGCGTTCTAACCGAGGAAAATGTGGTGATCAGCCCTGTCTAACCGTGTCCCTGCCCCAGCTGTTTTTCGGGAGAAAGAAGAGACATGATATTTGGACAGATTTTATATATGACTCAGAGGAAAACAAAACTCAATGTAAGCCATGTGTACTTGCTACTGTACTTACTACTAATGTTTGGCATATCTTATTGAGACAAAAACACTGGACTTACCTCTCTTATGCTATGTTTGCTATCACCGCTATTTTGTCAGCATATTTCATAGTATATTAAGAAAACACAAGTAGCCTATACACCAGGGTGTAAAAATAACGGTCGCTACCAGCAAAATGCTGGTAAAATTCTGGATTGTGGCTGGTAAGACTTTCTACTCTAACAGCCACTTTGGCAGGTAACCTACCGAGTTGTGTATATTGTGAAAGGTAATGTGGCTGGTAAAATGTTGAAAATGGCTGGTGAATTTAGAATCCACAAGTCTGAAAAACTACTTAATAAAACCATGCCGTTTTATGCCCTGCTATACTCCGAAATACTTTTGTCAGGTGCTTTATGCATGTATTAATCTGACGCTGTCATCCACAACGCAGACTAAACCCAGCAAAAGCCTTGTAGCCATAAGAAATTGTAAGATTCACGTTTGATTTCATTGTGCATTTATATAACATGTAAAATGTATGTTATCAAAGGCTGGACTTGCACAGCCGCCAAGTTAGCTAGATAAATTAATTTACTTCTGTCACATTTTCTATTTTGTAACACTTAACAGCTTCAGCTTTTGCTATGAAACAAACGGGTAGACATAACAGCTAGTTTCTTCTTTGGTAGTCAAGCTCAATATCTACTGGTTGAAACATGTAACAGGCCTAATGTTAAGTGTTAAGTGTCCTGTGACTCGTATGTAGTCTGGCACAGGCCAATTTGAAGCTGCTAGGTGTTTGTTGCTCGTGTAAGGCATTGGAAATTTAGTTGAATGTTTATTGCATAATTGTCTTAATTTTCTTTTTATTATTCTGTATATTCTATATTATGTATCAGTCGTATCTTCTTAATCTTTCATTAATCTTCTTCCAAGAAATCACCTCTGCATAGAGTAAGATGTGGTCTATGACTTGGAGATTGATAAATACAATTTGAAGTGAGTTCCATAATTGGTAATATTCATTCTATATTCCTACAGCAAATGCATATTCCAACATTTGTCGATAGTGTAATAATAACAAGATTATTGGAAGAAATTATGATGAGTGTAGCATCTGTGTATAAAGGTCAGTCAGTAATAATTTGTAAGAAGAAACAAACTAGACCAAAACGAACAATATTTAAATCAGTAAAATGTGACTTAAAAATAAAAAATGTAATCTACAAAGGGGGATTGGTACGCTCAACTATGAAAGGCAAAAGTGTGCGGACAGTCTGGTGGACTCTCCGTCCGTGTGCGTGTCTGCTCCCTTTTTCAGACACTCTGTAACCACCTTTAGATGGTCCAGGAGACCATGGAGCAGAAGCCGTAGTCTGGAAGGCCTGACGTCCTGCCCCTCTCCACGTGCGTCTCCCAGCCCCCTGCCCCAACCAGCCATGTATGATCTGGAGCACACCCCCCACCCCGCCCCCAGACCGATTGCTACTGTGGAAATATTTGCACCGTTAGCAAGCTGCAGATTGCCAATGGGTTTAACGAATGGAAAAATGAGTGTTAACAACACTGCCAAGTCTCATAAAAAGATAAAAAGTAAATCATTACTGTAAACAGATGGTTGTAGTATACTAGGAACATGTATTGACCCACACCACCTTGCAGTTTTATTTAAACTTAATTTAACCCTGAAGTGTCCGTTTATTTTTTATTTTATTTATTTGCAGGATATTTAGAGGATAGTTGGCACAGTTATTGCTAGCTTGATAAAGACTGCTGAGTCATAAGGCTCGCTAGGTAATATCTGTTTGCTCAAACATCATTCTTGTGCCCAAATTGGCTTGTGGTGGTTGCATCTCTGCTGCTGCATTAACTTGCAATCAGCAAGGGTTTTCTATAACAAAGATTAATGAGAAAATACATCAGTAGGCCTATCTTTTCTCCATTTCCGCAAACCAACATGTTGTGAAGGCACAAGGGCTCTTAAACTTAAATTTTTCTAACTCTTGGGGGATCTAGGCTAACGGAACTTGTAGCGTGCACAACAGCCTTGTAACTGCAGTGGGCTGTGGGAAACTAAACATGCCTTGATGGCCAGGTTTCTGCTCAGGATTCAGTGAGTGGGGAAAATGGTATTTCTAACCCAGTAGCAGTGAACTGAATCAACTGGACAAGAATAGAAAGTAAAGTTGAGGAACCCACAGGAAATTCACGTGTGGCAACATGTGTGACCTAGGCTACTCTGGTACCTACAGAGATTGAGTAAGCCCTGTTAGCTGGGCTGTGTATGAATAGTAAATTACTGAACATAAAACCACTTCTAATGCAAACTGCATCACATTCCAGTTTTTCCAGTAACTGAAAAGCTGTGGCAGCTAAGTTATCGCAGCACTTTCAGTGATCTGGCAAGCAGAACTGACACTGTGGGATTACTAATATTTACTACTTGCCTAAGTGCTGTAGATATTGTCCTGACTTTATCATCGAGGAAAATCTGTCCGTATATTTATACTGGTGCCGTTTGGCGACGAGAAACCAATGCCATTCGACGCATTCAGAACAGTTCTAGTAAGTAGTGAAATAATTACAATTTGGCACAACCGTTATGGGTTCCCTGAAGTTCAAGACACAATTACTAAAGTAATCGTTTACTTGGTTGTTCAGGAATACGCTTATTTACGTGAAATTACGTGGTTGATCAAAAATAATAATAGTACAAATTAGCTTGCTGCCTTTTAAAATGTATTTCTGAGATGCGTTTTAAAATACCCTCCATTTAAATGAGTTTCACTTCTTCATCACCCAGTTAATCTGTGTCCATGCGCAATTCAAAGTAGTTAGAAAGCGCAGGGAATGGTATACTGTAAGTGGACTAATGAGGAAGCGAGCACATGCGGTTCAGTATGTTACATGGACATTATTCAGTGCAAAACTGGTGGTGTTCCCATTGCCATTGGATGTGGCCTCAGGTTCTTGAGTTTATTTGTGAAAAACTTCACGTACTGTAAAAGTGCAGATTTGATTGGCATCCATTCAGTCGCTGACTTCTAAAGGGGAGTGCTTGCTTTATACATTTTATTGCATTACATGTTCTTGCCTTCCCCTTAACAGTGTAATAAAAATTCTGTTTGGTAAAAATAAAAAAAAATCAGTTGATTTTTCCAAGAGAAATTTTATTTGAGTTTTATGACGGCTGTGTCATTTTGCAATATCAGGGTTTTTTTCCTGCATAGAGAATGCCAAGGTGGCCACCTTGATCATTTTCCGTGCCGCCTTGACAAAAATATGACTGTTGTCAGCAATAATAAAGCCGATTTCAAAAGCGTTGCGCACATTGGATTACTATCGTTGGAACGCTGCAGAGTAATCAACGCTAACACACCTTTGGGACAAGGCGATGACGACGAGGAAAAAAAGCAACTGTGCTGCTGTGAAGCTCAATGAAGCTAGCGGCAGAACACAGAACAGGCCTGCGAGTGACAATAAGCCACAATGAGACTTCCGGTTTTAGGCTGCCGGTGTAACAGCTGTGTACATTACCCTATTTCTGGTTCCAGAGGCATTGAGATGTATCGACCCCTTATTGGATACGCTATCGCGTGGTTTGCACTTTGAGACATAGTTTTGCACTTGCGTATGTGCAGTTACTGTCATGTTATTTAACTTGGTAACCTGTGAACTATAAAAGTAGCTAACAATAAGTGAATAAACTATATATCCAGTGTTGGCTAGCTAGGTGGACACACTTACAAACCTGGCGAAGTGATTAAGGGAAATATGGTAGAGCTAACTACCTAGCTAGCTATGTATCTAGTAGTTGTGATTTAGCTATCTAGCGTGAGATAGTTAGGTACCCAAACATAGCTAGCTTGCGAGATGATAAAGCGACATTATATTTGATTCAGTTCATGTGGATTTTTTTTGCTTTCAGTGCTATAATAACATTTTTAACCGGCAGACTATTAATGGGCAAGAATGTCATACATGAAGAAGCAGATATGTATGCAAGTGTGATTGCGTGTTATCCCATCTAAAAATTTTGGTGTATCCAATGAAAGGTCGATGCATCACATTGCCTCCAGTACCGGAAATAGGGGCTGCATGCTGAGCAGTTACACCGGTTTGTTTTTTTGTTTTATTACCAAAATAAAGGTAAGT